>RJWH01011062.1:0-13790 GCA_004363575.1 Solenodon paradoxus | reverse complement strand
GCATTTTATTTAGTTTTTCATCTTGGTTGTTTCTCCTGAGCCTGGACCATGAACCCGGGGCCTTGGGATGTATGTGGATTACTCTGGCTGGAGGCAGAAGTCTTAACCTCTAAGCCACCAGGGTACACCTCCTTGGTAATCCTTGACCTTTACTCAGTTATTTGGTTTTTCTCAGATTCCTCATCTCAAACAGGGCAAGTTACCCATCCCTTCAGGGGCGTTGGCGGCATTCTGAAAGTGTCGGGCAAAGGGCCTCACAGGTCCTGACACGCAGAGGATTCTGCTCATGGGCGATTTCTACTCCAGACTGGCCCGTGGAGGCCAGGAAGGACAGAGCCTGTGAAATGGGCTCATTATGACTGGGATCTCCTCCCTGGGGACATGAAGCCAACATCTCAACGTGGCTTGTGGTGGCCGCTGTGGGGAGCAGCTGGATCCCCAACCCCTCCCCAGGAGTGAGGCAGCAAGGAGGGCCAGCCTTTGGGGATGACCCAAGGCCACACTGGTCCCTGCGTCTGTCCCGCTTGCCTGGATCAGGACAATGGGAGACTTTCCCAGCTCCTGAGCACTCCGTGGAAATGCCTAGGGCCTCGTAATTGCATCAAGCTTCAGTTTCTCCCAGTGTGGAAACCTTTTCCTCCTCCGTCCCTCGAGCTGCAGATCCTGGGAGAGCTCCTGCAGGTACATTTCCATCAGTGTGCTTCTCAGGGAAAACCCTGGTGTCCAAGGAAGTGGGTCACCAGCAGGTCAGAAGTCAATAGGACACCATTGCTGGGGTCAGGGGGCTGGGGCGCTGACAGCCCTGGGCTGCTGCATCCCCCGCACCTTTCAAACTTTCACTACTGCCAACAGCGGGGACTGTTCTGCTGAACCCAGAGCCTGATGTTTGAGAGGGTCAAGGGAAGCACTTGGTTAATTGTTAGTACACTGGAACTGGACGCTGTTGCTGAGTGCTAGAAAATCAATTTGAGGAAGGCAAGGAGAGGCAGTGGTAATGAATCACCAATTTAAGGCTATGTGTGAATGCCAGAGCGCCCCTGGTCATTTATAAGGAGACTCTCATTGCCTGCAGCCAGAGGCAGAAAAGGGTCACATCAAGCCTAGGATTTCATTATCAGGCCAGCAGAGCTCCAAGACGGTGGCATTGTTCTTAACCCCAGAAATTCTGCTTTGCCAAGATCAGGGTCCTGGGTGGGGAGGTGTGAAAAATTGAGACTTGGGATGTGGACATCTGTGTCTACACACTGAAAGACCCCATTCCCGTGGACCAACTCCATCCCTGGGCCCAACTCCATCCCTGGGCCCTAGGCTCGTCACTGGAATGGCCATTTGGCCTACAGGTCAAATCTAGCCCGCAGTCTATTTGTAAATTTTGTTTCATTTTGTTTTGTTTTGTTTTTAAAGAAGAAAGCAGGCAGGTAGGAATGAAGGCAGTTAAAAAGGAAGAGAGAAGGAAGAAACATTACTTACTTATTCATTCATTTTCGGTTTTTCATCTTGACCCCGGGTCGTGAACTCTGGTCCCTGGGCTTTACATGGTCCACACTCCAGGTGCGTCTCCGTCACCTGAACCACCAGGGCACGCCCTGTAAATAAAGTTTTATTGAAATACCCTGTGCCCATTCGATTTCTTTCTTTTTATTTTTTAACCTTTTAAAAAAAGTTTTTGCACATGAAAATAAACTCACTCATAAAAGTTCCCTGTCCCTCATATATGTCAACATAGCCTGCCCTCCACCAAATCGCCGTTTTCTTCACCACTGTCCAGGGGGTTCTGCCACCATCCCGTTCAGTTTCTTATCGTCCACGGCAGCTTTCATCCTCAGTGGGAGAGCTGAACTGTGATATTCTGTATGCTTCCGAAAACCCAAAATATTTACTATTGGCTCTTTTTTAAAACAAGGGGCAGGCAGGGATGAAGACGTGCAGGCAGGCAGGAAGAGAGAGAGGAGGAAACGTTTTAGTTATTTTTATTTAGTTGTTCACACTGGTTGTTCTCACCCCCCAGCCCTCTCTCCACACCTCCCCGCCAAGACTCTAACCCAGGGGTATGTGGCTTGCGCTCCTTCGGAGACAATTGACGCAACCACTGTTCCACCAGGGCGTGCCACTGTTGACTTTTTTTTGGAAACGTTTGTTCACCCCTGCTCAAAAATCAAATCAGGATACAACCTAGCAAAAGAAGTACCGACCCTGACAGGAGAGGAAGGGGAGTATATATACCCAAGAAGATGTGGTTCCTAGTCCCCAGGTACAAGCAAGAGCGGGATGGTGTTTATGGGACTGACTTCTGAAGGGTCTCTGGACATGTGCGTGGACAATGGAGAGTCTGCTGGCATGAGCGCTCTCTTCTGAGAGAGGGATTTAACACTCAGTTGGCTCGCAGGAGCTCAGAAAGGCAATGGCCGCCTTATGTGGAGGAGATGTATGAGCGATGCCTTGGCAGACAGTAGAGAAAGATCACAGGCTCGAGAGGCAGGCGTGCTGGAGTGGATCTAACCTGAGAAGCTGGTCAAGGCTCCAGGGCACTGTTTGACAGGGGCATGTGGAGGACACGCAGTTTACCCGAGCTGTGGGGGGTGAGCATTGAGGGCATCGGCATCCCCTGGGAGCTCCACTGGGGCGTCCCTGTATGGGGCAGAGCCAATACCCCAGAAGACACCATTTCAGAACCGGATCCCACAAAGCAACGGGGGGTGCTAAGATCCATGTTGATAGATACCGGACAGACACAAGGGGGATGCGTCATGCGAGTGCGTCAATGGAGATGGTCAACAGAACATGGTGTCCTGGGACAGAAGGCAGCTAACAGTCAAAATGCGAACTCTCCATTGAGAATAAATACCAGTTTCCAGAACTGAGTCAGGTCTTCAACCCAGAACCTTCTGCCTTCAGGGGAGGCTGTTTGAGGAAGGATCCTGCTACACCCCGACAAATGCAGCAATGTCAGTTACCCTTAACACACTTGCCATTGCAAACGTAGTGGCTGCCATCCTGTTCCCATTTCAGTCACCGGTCTGCCCCCTTCTAAACCAGGCATCCTAGTAATGCAGAGTAGATCTCCATAAAGTCAGTCGATTCCTTTTTTTTTTTTTAAATGATTATGTATTTATTTACTGGAAGAAAGCAGGCAGGAATGAAAGCAAGTAGGCAGGCAGGCTGAGAGAGGAGGAAGAGGCATTTAGTTCATTGTTCATGTTGGTTATTCCTCAACCTCACCCCCAGGGGGCTAGCCCGGGTCATTGGGATTTGCATGGACTATGTCAATTTAATGCCTGAGCCACCATGGGGCACCAACTAATTTCTTAGTAGATCTATTGCCACCACTAAATATTCCAACTGCCAGCAACAGAAGCCAACGCTGAGGCCTCAGCACCTTCTCCTGAGGAGACCAGCCAGTTACTTTGTAGTAACTGGATTTCATTGGATCACCATCCATCTGAAAGTGTCAGTGATGTATGTTGACTGGAATTGACACACATTCAAGAATGGCTTGGCCTCGCCCCCTGCCCCCACCGCCCAGGGACTCAGCCAGCCTACCATTCATGCGCATACAGACTATTTGATAAACTAACATGGGACGTTGCATAATGTGAACCTGGGCCAAAGATCCCATTTTATAGGGAAGGACCTGACAATAGGCTCCACCTATACACCACCCAGGACACATCACCCAGCTGTCTGTCAAATAGAAGCCGTTTGAAAACACAGCTCAAGTGCCAGCCTGGACATGATACCCTGTGAGGATGAGCAGTGTAAAATCAATGCCGTTACGTAGTGCTATGCTCCCAAACGTGAGACCGTTGGGTCCATGAAACACAGGAATGGGGAGCAGGCCTGGCTTCACTTACCATTACCCCCGATGACCTGCTTGGGGAATTCGTGCTTCCCTGTCACTGAGTTTCAGTCTCTCGGATCCTGGTCCCCAGATGAGGATGCTTCTACCAGGGGATACACAAGAATTCCACCAACTATTGCCTAGTCATCGCCACTCTCCCCAGGTGAGGTTCACGGTTGCCCTTTGGTCCTACCTTGCTAAATTCTGATGGTAGATGCGCAAGTATAATAACTTTCTCTTGAATTTTGTTGTTAACCAACACAGCCATGCTCCTCCTAGAGATCTAAGATTCAGAGCCCTCAGGTTACCTGGTTCTCTCACCAGGTAAGCGACCCATCTGCAGTGATATGTGAGGGTGAGGGGAAACGAAGAAGGATGATGTAAGGGAGATAATGATATCAGCTATAGTGGCAGAGGTGTAGTTTATCACAATAACCTTCCTCAGAAAAAGAGATCATCCAGACCATATGGAACTATTCTGAAATGGAATGAAATTACTATGTGAAGAAATTAGATCTGGGAGAGTCTAGGAGGTGACTCTAATGGATGGGGAGGTAGATCTCCCATTGAAGACCAAATAATTCCTTTTCCAAGTGGTCAGAAGAGCTGATTGTGACTCATCAGTGAGGCTCACTCAAAAATGGGCCTTGAATAAGAGAACCATATTGTCCAAAGTTAGAGCTTTTTTCCACAGCACCCAGAGGCAGGCTTATATGAGATACAAGTTCTGGAGTGCTTGCCTCTGAAGACCCATTTCCACTTCTTTCAATTGTTCTGTGGTCTTTACTAAGACTTTTTTTTTGCATTCACACCAATAGCTCAATTTCTCTGCATTCTGATCTCGCTTCCCTCTCCCCTACAGGTGTGTTCCCCAGTGCAATGCTCGATAAAGCCCCGAAGACTTGTTCATATGAACCTGAGCTAGGAGTGTGCTCTGCTTTAATCTCTTACAGAGGCTTTGATTTTCTCTGTTATTGTAATTCTGGAGTTAACAACAGACAGTGATGAAGAATACATAATTTCCCCTTACAAATTGAAAATTGAAATATTTAGCAGTTTCATTCAGCAGAAACCATTTTGCTTGGTTGCTGCGGGAAGGCATCTCCACACAATCATTTTTCCTTCAGTGAGCTGTTGGTGTTTCAATTATTTATTTTTTAATCAAGTTTAAATCCATTGTTTAGACAGACGTTTCTGAAGCAATTTTGAAATGTAGTAAGTTTTAAAATTCGATGTCCACCTGTCATTATGGAATGCACGTGGGCACACGGTGAAAGGACTTATTTTTATCCCCTGAATGCTCTTAGCAGGCAGCACTGTATCCTTGCAAAAGAAGGGTCATCATCAGTGTTCTTTTCTTGCCTCCACTCACAATTAATTGCGTAGTGCTTTGTGATCCACGGCATTGGATTTTTCGGAAAACAACCAATCATCTCCTTAACTTCTGTAAAGAATAGCTAATCTACAGAATTCATGTTCTCTTTCCACCTCCAAATTATTTCTTTGCAATAAAAAGGACATGTTACTAAGCATGTCAAATATCTTTTAATTCATGGTCTTCCTGAAGTGGGTGGTCTTTCTGTTTAACGTGGTGGCAGCTTTGGTTACCAGAGGAACACAGATGGGGATTCCTTTTTCAAACAGAGCAGTTTCAAAACTAATCAGATGATATTTGGAGTGATTCCCCTTCAAATATTGATAAGAAATCAGCACATAGTACACAAAATAGACCTACCTGATTGATTTTTTTGCAGATTATTTTTCTTTGCCTTTCCAGTCCTTGGCATGCGTGGAATTTCATTGTTATCCGATTTAATGTTCTCTTAAACATCATGTGTAGTGTTACTTTTTTTTAAGTTATGGAGTTTTCCAACTATATGCAAAGGTAGAGAGGATATATCAAGTACTTTATATGCAAGTGAAAATAAGATTTTAATTAAAATAACCACGTTGGTTTGTTCATACTCATAATAATAATGTCAAACATTTCAATGTCAAGTTCATATTCAGATTTCCCCAGTTGTCTCCTAGTTGTTCTTTTACAGTCGTTACATTCAAATAGCCCAATAATGTCCATCAACTCTGTAGCTGCCGTATCACGTGCACATTTTAGTTACATATTTCACCCTCCCCTCTCGTGCCCTTGAACTCTGAGAAATGGACCTATTTATCCTCTGTGTTCAATATTCTAGAATTGCACGATTGTTTTTTGGTGATGTTAACTTGCTCCTCTGTTCTCCATACTTCCTATAAACTGAGTTAAAAACTTGATTTGATTAAAGTTCAATTTTTGTTTAGATCAGATGCTATGTATTTCCCGTGAAATCACATCATAACCTCATGATGTCTGATTGCTTTCCTGTCAGTAATGTCAGTAATCAGTCCCAATGACATCAGAAATCTCTTCCTCTACAAGTTTCTTAGAAACATTTCACCTGTGGGGTGAGGCTCACTGACAACCATTGTCTTGAGCCAATTTCATGTAGGATTGAAATGGCGATGTTCTCATTGTCATTCATTCTGCATTAGTTAGTCATAACTTATAAGGCAGAAATTATCTTCATCCATTATTTGGCTTCCCTGAAATACAGTTTGTATAGCAAAGGCAGGACAAATTCTTGATTCTTTCTAGATATTTCTCAATTTTCAGCACAATGAATTCATGCCCTTATAATCCTAAATGATGACAAGTTTTTTAAAAAAGGATCATTAGGAACCCATGAATTTTTACATATTTTGTGCTTAAATTGTGTGACTGATATTCTTTTTTGGTAGTCACACTATGCTATTGTGGCAAGTGAGATCCTCCTCAAGTTGGTTTCCTTTCGATATAACCTATATAGTGTCAGATAGCGCCTTGCTTTTTTTGCATCTCAACATGTCCGAGGATCATCTTGTACATTTCCATTTCCATAACGATTCTGAAAAGGAGATTTCCTGACCCAAAAGGCATAAGTATCTTTAGGTAGTTTTGCATAGTGGAAAGAAGATGGATGCTGGAGGTAGGTAGATCAGAGAGAGAATCCTAGTCTGTTACTCTCTAGCTCTGGGGCCTTAATTAAAAAGATGAGAATATGTGCCTCTGTCAAGAAGAGGAAGTTATGAGAACACCGAAAATTATTTTAGTGTCGCATGAAGCGGAAAATCAGAATTCACAATTATATAAAGTTGCATAAATGATGGTGATTAAATATGCTTATCTGTTCATCATGGTGTCTTTGGTTGATGGAACTACAGATCATGTTTCTCTTATTTTGCCTTAGACTGAATATTTCTATATAAACTAGAATGGAACAGAATAACTTAACTTCTTTAAAAGAAAAATAAGCCTCTACCACAAATCCTATAGGTTGATGAAAATTCATTTGTGATATGATTCAACACATACTCTTTTTTTTTGTATTTCTCTTGACCACTTTAATGCACTTACCCTTTAACAGAATTTAATGCAAATTATATAATAAAGAAAAATATTGATGTGACTGTACTCCGCCATCTGCTTCCTTTCTCTCTGCTATGGCATATTGATTTCAGTAGACCAGGTCAACGCTGAGTGTTTCCTGCTTTCAAGGATGACCTCTGAAGGTCTCATACTTCTCTGCCTCCTTGCTCCCTGGGGGGAGCCTCTAAGTTCTGGGTTGACAGCTAAAAGCAGAGTAGTAAGAACAGGAAGTCAAATGAAATCGCCATCTGACAAGCTTATAAATCAGATTTCCTCCGAGACAGAATTTCTGTGTTGGTGCTCATTGGAAATAGTCTTATTGATCAGAAAGCTAAACCAATTGGTTCTTTATTCACCTAAGGATTCAGCCTGACTTGTCAAAGATGAATTCATCTTGTCATCCTTTAAAACTATGGCCAGTGATATAAACTTATGGAAGCTGTCTGCCAAGGTTTCTGATGCAGGATTCCATCTGATTTTCAGGGATGGTATTTTAGTCTTGGAGTTGAGAGCCACAGCTCCTTCTTTTAAAATGGGCAATGAAATTCTACAGATATTTGGGGTCCGAGGTGGGGCGTTAATCACAGATAATGTTTTACTTGATAATTTTTCTATGTAAATGTCTTATATCAAAGCAGAATTTTTTATTTTAATCTCGAGCCGATGTAGGCTAAGTCCTAACTTGTGGGAACCTGACTCTGAGGGTCTGTTCGATTAATTCTGAACAATGAATTGCCCTTGGCAGCCTTCAGGTGGCCGTGTAAGAAGAAACATGGACAATCACATGTCCTGGTAATTGAAAACAACTGGTCGGCGTTGCTTTTTCCCTTTTCTTTTCATTCCTTCATGCTCTTCCTCACTGATGAGCTGATTTGGATGCTGATCTGTAAATGAACCAAAGTCAAGCATTTAGCATCAAAACCGTTGTCACTAAATGTGCCGCTTCATTCAACAACACATCTTAGTCAACATTTTTCCTGATGTACGTTCTCTGTTAGATGTTAGAAATACTTGGATGACGTTGTACGGCGAAGGAAGAGCTAGACAGGTGATTTCAAGTTAAATATATCATACCTATTGAGGTATCGATATAATGTTATGATGTAATGTTCTTCTATGAAATTAAATTAAGAAAAAGAAATATACTGATGAATATCAGTACTGCTTACAAAGACCTCACAGCCTAGCCAGCTGGACTGGTCGTGTACACACCAGCACATAGGAAACTAGCAGAGGTCACACCAAGTGTGCTGTCTGATGCGTGCTGTGTGAGGACAGTGAGCCATCCCTGCGGACGGCGAATTCATCAGAATTCTCTAGAAAAACAGAACCAACGGCATTCTCGCAGACTCTCATTTATTTATTTTTTCAAGCAAAGGTACGGACAGGAATGAAAGCAAGTAGGCAAAGCTGGCGGGGAGAGAGAGGAGGAGAAGGCACTTTTATTTATTTTACTATGTTGTTCATCTTGGTTATTTCTCTGCATCCAGGGCTTGAGCCCCAGGGTCTTGGTGGTGGGGGGGGGCAGGGGGGGTGCGGTGTGTGTATGTAGTGGACTATGCCCGGTGGACTAAACCGCCAGACCACCAGGCACACCAGACTCTCACTATGCTAAGAAAGTGGCTCATCTCACTGTGGGAGGCCGGCATGTCTGAAGTGTGAAGGTGAGGCTGGCAGGTGGGATACCAGGGTGAGTTGCTGTTGCAGCCTGAAGGCCATCCTGATGCAGACGTCCCTCTTCCTCTGGGAGGATTTCAATTTTTTCTCTGAAAGCCTTCAGAGGGCCTTCACATTATGGAGGATAATGCACTTTACTCAAAGCCCACTGAGTTAAATGTTAATCTTCTTTTAAGATATGACTTCCTATAATATAGGCTGATGCTTGGTGCGTCCTAGTGGGGCAGTGGTTTGGTCCACTGCCTCTGGCCTAAGCGCAGTCCATATACATCCCAAGAATATAGGCTGATGATAAACACACGTAGCCTGGCCAGGTTGACGCATCAAATTTACTATCACAGATGAGAAGACGCTTCCTAGGGGGTGGGGATGGCAAGGCGACATACTGATATCCAGAGATGGCTAAACACTCAAGGCTTTAGCTGATTCCAAAATATCTGAAGGGACTGCCTATAAGGAAGCTGTGCAGGGGACACACCTCTTTCCCAGCAAAGAGCTGGGCTCCCATCAGAAACTGCAGGGAGTGTGACGGCTTAGTCTTGGCCTCACCATCTTCCTTAGAAATGCCAGTTTCTTTCTCTGCATATTATCTGGTTTTATGTTCCTTGCCCTCTGTGAGTCTCTGGTTTTCAATTGGTTCTCTCTCTTATTAAAAGCATGATAATTTCCTCTATTGAAATATAAAAACACATTTTTCATTGTTTATCATTTATTTCTCAAACATGTCATTCGTTCCTATGGCACAAACTCAAGATTCAAGAGGGCATTTGTATAGTGAAAGTCAGTATCCTTCTCACTTCTGACCTTGAGTTGTTCCCCAAAGGCAGCACCTGACCATCAGACTATCAGTTTCCTTGTAGAGGTACCTACGTGCACACCAGCAAATAAGTGTGGGTACTTTAATAATTACGTGCCAAATGATGACACTTTCCAGTTTTTCAGTTAACAAAATATCCCAGAGATCATTCCCCTTGGATTTAAAGTTGCCTTTATTTTTCATAACTACATAATATTCCACTGTACAAATACAGCCACTCACCTTAGAATGACATTCTGGTTAATGATGGACTGCATATCAATAGGCATATCCTATATATACCCAATTTTTCATCTAGGTGTGTAGTCGGGAGTATCATCTAGGTTTATGGAATCACACTCCATAACATTCACATAAGAAGAAAATCAGCTAGCAACATTTTTTTTTTTTTTTTTTTTTTTTTGCATTTCTTCCAATGTACCCTTGTCACTGACTCATGACTGTGTGCCATAATTTAGTCAGACTCCCATCTAAACTGGTACAGTCTGGTACAGTAAAGAAGGTCACATGTCTCCTTATACACACATGTCTTCCCCTCTGCCCCATTCTTCAGGTTACATTCCTAGAAGTAGAATTGATAGGTCAAAGAGTATGTGCATCTGAAAAGTTGGCATATTAACAAATTGTCCTCCAAAGAGACCTTGAATTCACCTACAACTGAATAATTTCAGCTTTTGCTTACAGAGGTGAAACATGACGTCACAGGAGTTCTTCTGAAGGGTGCTGATAGAATTCGACTGATCCAGCCTCTCCTTTTCCCTCATCCCTCTGATGGCTGCCTGGGAGCAGCAGGAAGAGAGGGAATGAAGTGAGGGGAACTTGCCTTGGAAACAGTCACACCAGGGCTATTACTATTTGGCTCTGAGTCAAATTAATAAGGTTACTCTCTCCTTGATGACTGGCCCAACTCACACGGCTCATAGGTGTTAAGAATAAAACTTGAACCAAAGTTCAACTCTTGAGCTCAGGCCACCCTCCTGGGTCCTGCATTCCAGAGCAGGGTTAAATAAGCAAACTCATCTGAATCTCTTAGGATCTAACCCACACATATACTTAGCTGGCTAGCTCAAGTGCTGTTGAGAACAGTGCCTGGCACACAGAAGCACTCAGTAACCGTCAGTCATCCTCCTCCTTGTTCCTGGCAGGAGCGGGGGCAGGAAGGGACCAGGAGGAATGGCTTTCTTGAAGCCTGGACGACCTCCTGGCTCCCTGGGCCGTGTAATTCAAACAACTCCAGCCTGCTAGCAGCGTCTGAGTCTCGGAGGGCAGCCTGCACTTTTCCTAATTGAGCGGGAGCTAATGAGAGCTGTATTTCTCCGAATCTGTCCATTGGATGAGAACAAACATTAATTACCGCGGGGCTGCAAAGGCCAGATACTATTAACCCAAAGACAGGGCCTCTTCCCCCATCAGTCATAAAACCGAAGAGGACCGTGTGGCTCTTCCAGCAGCGAAAGGCTGTTCACCGCGTTAAGCACAGATCCCAGGCCTCCGCACCTGCACCCGCCACACCTGCACCCGCCGCACCTGCACCCGCGCCGCCGCACCTGCACCCGCGCGGGCCGCCCGAGCAATTAACACCGCGCTGCCCCAGCGCAAAGCTGGGCCGCCTGCCTCTGGGGGAGTTTTTCAAGGCTCAGCAACTTGCTGGATGGCTGAGGAATAACAATGCGCAGATTTTCCTTGGACGCAGAGACGCTGCAGCTGGGAGCTGGTCTTTCTTAAAAGAGGCAAGATTCCGGAGGCTGGGTCCCCTTGTCCCCAGGGAGGGTCAGGGCTGGACCTCCCCGGGGCCTCCTGCCAGCGCCTCCGCCCAGACAGCCGTTCCTCCGCAGAGGGCTGCAGGCATGTCTGATGCAGCTGCTGCAAACCCACACTCCAGGGCAAGCAGTTGGCCCCCTGGTTGCAGAGGCTGCTTCTTTTTACTCATCAACAGCCATCTACCATTGCACATCGGACATTGCCCACCGCACGAATGTCCTGCTCTCCCACTCTGGTTGGGAGCCCAGAGTGTCTCCGTGAAAGAACCTGGAGGGTGTTTCCCAGATGGTGGGGTTAGTGCCCTTTATAACAGCAGGACTTGTCCATCTATTTCCAGCCTTGATTGAGGACATTGACTAATATGGTCCCTGAGGATGGGGAGGGATAGGGTCCAGGCTTCGATGATGTTAACTCACATTTCAGGACCCACATAATAGGGGGCTTCTCGGTGACCCGGCCCATGTCACACATCTAGATTTATCAGCCTGCACCCTCCAGACAGCAGTTAGGAAAACCCAGCATACAGCATGACAGTCCTGCAACTTGGCTTTAACAGCTCACCTGACCCTGGAGAAGAGGACCTGCCAGCCTTTGAAGGAAATCCCTGTCCTCCTAGCCAGTCGTGCCCTGTGTCCTCACTGCGGCTTCTAATGCAGTGCAAAACGCACACTTGCCCAAATCCCTAGGGCAGGGCGTTCTAGTACCTTCCCCGGTTCATTGCTGTTTCCTTTGAAGAAAGGAATTCAACTGAGTGCTTCATTGCCTAGTTTTGTCATTTGACCGCACAGAGGAGGAGTCGAGGAGCCCTAGAGGATTTCTCTTCTTTTTTTGTAGGTGGACAGGCAGGAAGAGAGAGGAGGAAGAAACATTTCACTTTATTGTCATTAGTTGTTCCCATTGGATGTTTCCCCACCAGATCCAGGATTTGAACCCGGGTTATGTGGCCAGGGTGTGTCTCTTTCTCCTCTTTGCAACATTTGCTTCAAGAGCTGGAAGCTGGAGTGAGTCCCATGGTGGTACAACACCCATGTCTCCAGAGTCCACTCGGGTCCACCTGCTGGACCCTGGCGAGCAGCAGGGGCCTGGGCACCCTCCGGGCTCTCCTCTCTGCTCCACACTCCAATCAAGGGGCCACTGCAGACCCCGCGCCACGGGTTCCCCCACATCCTGTTCACTCCCGTCCCTGGGGCTTCTGGGAAGACCAGAGCCAGTGCCTGGTGGCCCAGACCGAGTTGCTCAGTGGTGAAGAGTCTGACCATCTCTGTTAGAATCTTGGCTCTATTTTGGGCTGTGTGTCTTTAGGAGAATTGCTCACCCTCTCTGACAATCTATTTCCACATCTGTAAACTATGTGCCTATGATCCTATGTAAAATACAATTGTATCTACCTCATAGAATTGCTGTGAAAATTAAATGAGAGCCTGTCTGTGGAATAATTAGAACAGTATTTTCTGCGTAAGGAGTCCACTCATCCCTGAACACAGCTGCCTCATGCCTTGACCTAGGACCTCTGTCTTAGGACTCAAATTTAGTCTGAGTGGGATGGTGGGGAGGGTGGGCAGGAGGTGGGAGGACTCTGCCTTGTCCTTACAACCTCACCTCTTACCTTTGCACAAGCAACTTTCTCCTCCTTATCTTGGTGCCAAACATTTCAAAACGTTACCAAGCCTGTCAGCCTAGGGATCTGGCGGCCCGCAGGGGTCACCGTTCTGCACAGTGCATGTGCGAACCCGCAGAGGGCTTAATAGACACCTGTAACAACACGTGGGTCATTGGGGTGTCCTCTGCAGACCTACTGTCAACCCGCCCAGGCCCTTTGGGGCTTGCTTGACCATTTGCCATCTAAAGCCAGCCATCATGTCTAAATGTCGCTCCTGAGCATGGTGCCATGATCCCCAAATGATTCCTGAGGTTGGGGGAGAGATGTGTGTTCACAAATATTCTTAGCCTACACTTACTTTTCTGCTGGACGCTGGCAGGTAGAGTCCACCATTTATCAGCTATGTCTCCCAAGGTGGTTCCCTTCCAGAGCTGTGCTCCGAGGCTGAGGCCTTCTCCTTGGAGTTGGGTGGTAGATTTGTTTCAAACACTGGAACGCATTCAGAATCTCTCTGCTGGGAGACAACTGCGGGAGGTTTCTTGTCTTGGCGCTGCTGGCTGGGCCTGAGGTTCTGGGATTCCCCACAAGTGCTTCTGTCTTCTTCTCCTCCTCCTGCTCCTCCTCCTCCTCCTCCTCCTCCTCCTGCTCCTCCTCC
>RJWH01011061.1:0-13804 GCA_004363575.1 Solenodon paradoxus | reverse complement strand
ACTAAGCACTAACATGGTCTGACTTGCGATAATTAGTGTTACCCAAGATGCCATAGTTTGTGAAGAGAGTGTGGATTCCAGAGAGTTTGCTGGCTTCCAAATGTCATCCTCTTTTCATTGAATCAAAGGATTCACTTAGAACTAATATAAGTTGTTAGCACACCCTATTTAGCCACCCAAAATATTTACTTGTACTATGATTCTCCTAGCGTCACATTTAGTGGGATTATAGGGATTTAAGAGTCATTTTCCGGCTCTTGTGGAACGCCAACTCTTTCCCAAAGGAAAAGATCACTTCTTCATTCAATATTTCATGATGTTTGGACTGTTGATTCAAGCAATGATTCTTTTCTTGAAGTCCAGAAGTTATATTTAGTCTCAATTTATAATCCCTAACCCAGAAGTGTGCCTCAGGTGAAGTATAATGGGTAAAGTGATGCTTAGGTAGAAGAGCTTCTGTTACTAGCTAATCATCAAATTAACACTTGTAAAGCAATTAAAAATGTCCTACCAGTGCACCCTGGTGGTGAAGTGGTTAGGTCGCTCACCTCTGAATGACTCAGGTCACATACACCTGGGTTCAAGTCTGGGGTCTGGGAGTAACAACCATTGTGAACACTAAATAAAAATAAGTGAAGTTCTTCTTCCTTTCTCTTAAAAATTTTTCTACTGCTATTCTCAATGCTTCACATTCATTTTTGCGTTTAATCCTCACATTAACCCTCTATGGTAGGTACTATTCCCATATAACAAAAGAAGTACAATGATTGAAGCTCACTTATTTAGTAAATGTAGACACTAAGATTCATTTGGGGACCTACAGATCGTACATATAATCGGTGTACACTATTGACTCTCATTAATGGTAAATGACTAATTAATAGTAAGAGGCTAATGTAAGTCACCAGCTTAGTGCTTGACACATTGAAGGAATTTATTACATAACTTTGGAATGTTGAATGAGCTATTCAGTTTATGCCTCTTCACCATAAAACCCAGTGTTAACTATGCATTTAATCAAATAAATGAGAGCCATGCTATTCATTTGTCTAATTATCAAATTGACTATTTGCTTGGATTAGCCTTCAGTATGACTCCATGTAATTAAATCATCAAAATGCAGAGCAAATCCATTCATTCATACTTCACTGATTGAGACTATCTACCAGAGAGCAAGCCGTCATACTACTGCTTGAAATACAGTGATAAATAGAAATAGGAACTAAGTCTAGTGGAGGAGACAGCCATGTATATACACATAAATGATACGGTCTAATCAGAGGCATTGAAAGGAGAAAGAATATGGGAGAACAGAAAAAGCCAACTAAATGTGAACATACAGTGCTTATGCTGCGCAACATGCCCTTTTCTGGTAAGAAATCTCATCCCACCCAATGCTGGTGTGATGGTTAATTTTTTGTGTTAACTCAATGAGGCAAAGGGACCCCCAGATAATTAATAAAACATTTCTGCATGTGTCTGTGAGGGTGTCTCTGGATTAGCTTTTAAATCAGTAGACTGAGTAAAAGAGATCACCATCACCAAAAGCGGCTGGGCATATTTCAATCCACTGAGGTCCTGAATAGAACAAAAAGGCAGAGGAAGGCACATTTGTTGTTTGCTTGAGCTGGGTTATCCATCTACTGCAGTCATTGCACACTGGCACTCACTCCTGGTTCTCAGACCTTTGGACTTGAACTGAATTGCACCACTGGCTTTCCTGATTCTCAAACTTGCAGGGGTAGATCATGGGACTTCTCAACCTTTATAATTGTGTGATTCCTATAATAAATAAGTACATAAATGAATGAGTAGATACAAAAATAAGTAAGGTAGCTATACACTATTGGTTTTGTTTCTCTAGAGAACCCTGGCTACAATACCTGATTAATCAGAAAATTCTGTTTTTCTCACCATTGTTATTGGTCGAAGGATTGACTCAATTCCTGAACTTTGACTGAGGCTATTGAGAAAGTGGGTTTGTATTCCCCCTGGGGTTGTTAAGTGGTAAGAGATGTGCTTTTTATTTACTACCAATAACCCCTTTCTTTTGTATTAAACTTAATTGTGCTGCATTTCTTTCACTTACAAGCAAGAGTCCTGATTTATACAAGCATATTTCTAGATGGTATGTACATGTGTGCACATATGTGTGTGTTGGTTAATTAGAGAAGGGTTCCTAATTAAGTGCGACCTGAGCTAAATCTTAAAGTGTTGGTAGGGAAATGTACTCTAGGTAGAAAAGTCTCTATTAGTAAAAGCATGGAGCTGGGATCCGCCACTAAATGACGGTGGTGGGATACTGCAAGCAGGTCAGTGTGGCCATAAGGTAAAATGAGAGTCAGAAGAGGGAGAGACGTAGCTATAGCACAGGGCAGGGGCCAGGTTGTAGAGAATCTAGAGTGCCATGTTAAGAATATGGTAGTTACTATTCTTTACTCAGCCCAACCACATATTTATAATATTTTCTCTTTTTATTATTAGTTTTCCAATAACATGTATCAATAAGCCACGTCAAGGTAGAAAGTCTTCTAGACTTGGAGTTTGGTCAATATCAGAGTCCTTTTGGGCATTCTGAATCACTGGAAGAGTCTCTTTGTGGTGTCCTATGTATTGACTGTTCTAGGTGAGTAACTCCTTGTCTTCCAATCCATTATTAAAAGATATATCAAGACACCAACCAGAAAGTTCCTTGTTATATAGTCATATATGAATCTGGTCTTCCAGGTTAGACCCAGGGTCATGTTTTCAGTGATGATTGAGCAGCAACTACGTCCAGGTCCTGTGCTAGACACTAGAGAGCATATTGAAGAATCGAACATGGTTCTGCCCTTAAGGAATATCCAGCCTAGGGAGGAAGACAATAATAATACAATATGATCAGGGTCACAGTGGAGAGATATATAGGGGAGAGTGGGAACATCAAGAAAGAACATCTTAAAGGCATCAGGGAAGGATTTTTCCTATGAGTGTGATCTTTAAATTAACTTGCAGATGAAATAAGGATTTTCCAGAAGGACAAGTATGGAGTGGAGGACATTTCAGGCAGGAAGAAAAAGCCTGTAAAAAGGCAGCACACCCTGGTGGAGGAGTTAGGTCAATTGCCTCTGAAGGAGCAGGCCACATACCCTTGGGTTTGAGTCCCAGGCTTGAGGAGGAAAATTACCAGTGTGAACAACTAAACAAAAGATAAAATCAAGATGCTTCTTCCTCTTCTCTCTTTTCCTCCTGCATCTTTCCTTTGAAAAAAACAAAGGACTGGAGACACAAGATAACAGGTTGTGCTTGAGGCAATGCCTATGATATGGAACACCTGGAATGCCAAGTATATGGGAAGGAGGTGGAGAAAGGGTTGGGGTGGCATGAGGGGAAATGTTGGTTATGTAGGCAGAAACCATGTAAGAAAGATCTTAATCAAGGAACCTAGATTTTATTTAGTAAACAGTGGACAACCATTAAAACATGGAACAGAGGCATGACACAGCTTGCATTTAGAAAGAGCACTCTGGCCGCAAAGTGGATAATGGATTAGACGCATATGAGCAGAACTACAGGCATCAGAGAGCTGGGCTAAGAAGCTGCTCCAAAGGTATAGGTGTGAGATGATGATGGAATGATGGAGTAGCTGTGGGCATGGAGAGAAGTGGAGGAATTTGAGAGCAATTTGAGGACAAGGAATAACAAAGCTTGGTAACTGAGTGTATGTTAGTGATGTGGGGTGAAAAATAGAGGATTATTATGATATCTAGGTTTCTGAAAGTGAATCTAATCTGGTGAAAGAAAAACATTACTGAAAGTGATCTATTTGCTACAACATTATGTAGCTCTCAGTTGTTCTACAATTCAGGAACCACTTTAACAATCTGAACTGCCAGAACCCCAGAGAAAGGAGTCAGCCATTGCCAAATGTGAATGCAAGCTCTTAAGTGTGGTTTTGCTTGTGTTAGTTTTATGGTTAGAAAGGTGTATGTATATACTTCTAGGCCCATGTACACATGCCAGGGACCATCTTCCCCAAATAAGATATTTGGAGACAATAATTCTTTTCAGAAATCCATCTGATATTCCTAGATAAAGGCAGCAGGTTATGCTTTCCTCATTAGGCTAGGTCTTTCTGCATTCAAGCCAAAGAAAAAATGATTTCCCCTTTATCCAATATTTCATAGATGGGATTCATTTTTCACTTAGTTCAGAGTAAAACAATAAACTATCAAAGGAAGAAAGTAAGACTTGTTATATCTCTATTTTGATTTATAGTTGTGTACTTGTTCAGAACTTCATGAAAACTATAGTGGAGGCCTGTTTTGCTCAAATACCCAAGGAATTGATGCACATTCTCTGCCACTATAGGAGGGCAAAATAATGGAAACTTTTTGAAAGTAAAAGAGCTGTGTTTTTTGTGTGTGTGCATATGCGTTTCTTTTTCTTTCTACGGCTGGAGGAGAAGAAAGAATTTAAGATGCACCAAAATTTATTATTTTTTAATGATATGAATTAATGGCTTACAGAAATGAGCATTTAAGAAACAAAACAGATTAACACACAGCTCAAAGTGATAGGCAGCCTCTGTCCAATCTGGGTACAAAGAGGGCACCATCAAGTACACATATTAGATTTGAGCAGTTCATTAGATATCCATTTGCCTCCTTGATATGAAGAAGGAGTAAATACTTGGGTGAAATTCCTCTAGAATAACAACAAACATTCATCAGAGCCCAGATCAACCTGTAACTGATAACTGATTTACCCAAGGGCTTGAGAGTTTCCAATTAGACCAACACTTCTGTGAGCTTAGAACACAAACAAACCAACTCCTGCTCTGAAGAGTCTTCCCAGAGAACACCAACCACTATAGATGTTAGCCTCTTACACTTATACACACACACACACATACACACACACCCCTGCAGGTTAGCTTTGTCAACTCAAGACTCAAACACAATACTAAGCAGAGATTCTGAGATTCCATGAGCCAATGGTATTTTTTTGAATACCCATAGGATAACCCAAATGGGATATCTAGGCAATAGAAGGATGCTTTATAAAGTTACCCTAGGAGGAAATGAAATTCTGTATTTTTCCAGCAGCATGTACTTAACAAGGATTTATTTAACTACAATAGTCTCCCTGCTCTAGTATTTTATATACTGATGTTATACTAGGCTTAACTCAGAAGAAACAGGCCTTGACCATAAAATCTTCTCCTAGCCCTAGGCAAAATTCCCCAGGAATTAGACTCTTTAGTAGGATCATCTATTTAGAATAATCCTCTGCTGCACCCCTCCCAACACTTAGATGTATAGCTAAATGGGAAGGAGGAACACGCAGTTACTCTAATCTAATCTGTATATGAGTAATACCTGGAACATTAGACTTTTTACCTATCTACTGATAATTATCATTGTCCCAGATCTCTCCCTTACTTCTCTGTGAGAAAACATAGACATGAGCTAGAGTTGGTCAGGGTGGCAATAAATAGAGAGGTGATCAGAGCTGCCTGCAGAAACAGGCCTATATAGATATTCGGGAGATAATATGGAAGAGGTAAGTGGACAGAAGACACACACATTGGAGCATAAGTGGGTTGGGCAGATATTTCCTTGGGGCAGTGGTAAATAATAATATATTTCTCATTTACTATCAAGCTCAGAACAATTTGAGAGATACAGAAAACAGGATGCAGAGATTTAAAATTCTGTCTGTGTTAAAAGTTGGTTTGGAGGGCAGGGAATATACAGCTAACCAAAACAGACTTCCAGTACTCTACTGGCTTAGTTAGACATAACTGGCAACTCGACCAGGGGTAGAGAAAGAGGCTAAGATAATTATTTTCACAGAAATACTCCCAAATGGAAACATGTAGAGCAGAATGGAGGACTCCAGTCCACCTGTCCCCTGCAAAAGGGAGAATATGACAGGGACATGATTAATAAAGTTGTCACAGGATACTCTCCAGCCTCCCTGGTTTTACCATTTCCTGGCTCAGGTGCCTCACCTGGAAAACAGTGAATAAATACTACTCTGCAGTGTCATAGTAATTGTTGCCAATATGTATGGAAAGTGCCTTTCACAATACCTAGCAGTTAACAATTGTTCTCTAGATCTAGGGCAAATTAAACTCTTTGAAGGAATACTATTACGTTTTCTGTCGAAATGTTTCAGTAAATATGTCAGTTCTTTTTTTATATGTAAGTTCTTTAAAAGAACAAATATTATGTCCAGGTGACCCAAAGTGATCTATAGATTCAATGCAATCCCTATCAAAATTTCCATGGCATGTTTCACAGTAGAAAAAAATAACCCTAAAATTCATATGGAGCTACAAGAGACCCCAAATAGCCAAAGAAACCTTGAGAAAAAAAGAACAAAGCTGGAGGTATTATACTTCCTGATATCAAACTATATTATAAAGCTATTACAATCAAACGGTATTATACTGGCATGCAAATAGACACAAAGACCAATGGGACAGAATAGAGAGCTCAGAAATGAACACAAGCATATATCAACTAATCTATGATAAGGGCACCAAGAACACATGGGGAAAGGATAGTATCTTCAATAAAAGCTAGTGAGGAAATGGGATATCTACATGCAAAAGAGTGAAACTGGACCTCGATCTCACACTACTCACAAAAATTAACTCAAAATGGATTAAATATTTACATGTAAGACCTGAAACCATAGATCTAAAAGAAAATATAGGGGAAAATTTTATGACATTGATCTTGGCAATGATTTCTTGGATATGATACCAAGAGCAGAAGCAACAAAAGCAAACTCAATAAGCAGGATTACATCAAACTCAAACACACACAGCAAAGGAAACTATCAACAAAATGTAAATAAGACCTATGGTATGAGAGAAAATATTTGCAAATCATGTATCTTATAAGAGGGTAATCTTCAAAATATATAAGGAACTCCTACAACTCTACAGCATTAAAAGCAAAGTGAAATAACTATTAAAAATGGCTTTTTAGTGTTTTCTAGACTTTTGTTTTTATTTATTCAATTTTTTTAAAGGATAGGAGCAGGCAGGAATGAAGGCAAGCAGAGACAGGCAGGCGGGGAGAGAGAGGAGGAAGTGTTTTATTTATTTTATTTACTTGTTCATCTTGGTTGCTTCGTCCTGCCTGGAATGTGAACCCGAGTCCTTGGTATGTATGTGGACTGCGCCCAACTGCTTACTGCACCAGGGCATGCCTAGACTTGTATTTTTATTTTACTTCCCCAAATGAGTCAAACCTTTTCTATCCTTAAAATGACAATTGCTTAGGAAAAACAGTCATGTAGCTCTTCAACCTGGTTTTATCAATAATCTGAGTCCTACATTTTCTTAAAATTGCCAGTACCCACAGTTGAGAGGCCAATTATGCTCAAATGGATAACTTGCATTTGACACATTTCTCCAAAATGGATCTTTACTCAACTTGCATTTATCAACTATGAATAAAGGAATCTCACTTAAAAAATCAGGCAAAGGACTTGAACTAACATTTTCCCAAAGAACATACACAGATGTCCAAGAAGTATATGAAAAAATGTTCAACATTATTAATCACCAGGAAAATGCAATATATATTTCACATCACACTTTTACAACAGCTACTGTAAAAACAAACACAGAAATCCATATTAACAAGTGTTGGCGAGGAAGTTGAAAAACTGGAATCCTTGTGCACAGTTGGTGGGGTTGTAAAATGGTATAGCCATTATTGAAAACAGTTGAAGCTTCCTCAAAAATTAGAAATAGAACCACTATATGATCCAACAATACCACATATGGGTATTTATTCAAAATAATTTAAATCAGCTTCTAGAAGAGATATACACTCCCATATTCATTGCACCATTATTCACAGTAGTCAAGAAGTAGAAAGAAGCTAAATACTCATTGGCCAATGAATGGATAAAGAAAATGTGGTATACACATACAATGGAATGTTTATATGCCTTAAAATAAGGAAATATTGTCATATGCTATAGAATGGATGAACCTTGAGAACATTATGCTAAATTTCTATTTTATATATATATATATATATATATATATATATATATATATGTGTATATATATAAATGAAGGACAAATACTATATAACTCCACATCAAATTCATAGGAACAGAAGTAGAGTGGTTGTTTCTAGGGACTGGAGATAAGTGGAAATGGGTATTGTTCAATGAGTATAAAATTTTAGTAATGCAAAATTAAAAATTTAGAATTCTGCTGTGCAATGTTGTGCATTAGTTAACAATCCTGTACTGTGCACTTAGTTTTGGTAAAAGGGTAAATTAACATAATGGTAAATTTCATGTTATAGCTTTTTAAATCACAAAAAATGTCTTATCTTTTACTACAGCAAGGATTCTGAAGCTAGGTTGAATGAGCCTCAGCCCAAATTATACACCATTGCATGATCATGTGTAGCTTTCTAGGAGAGAGAGTACATATCTTTCACTAGAATCTCAAGCATCCTTAATTCAGAAAAAAAGCTTGAGGCATTGCTCTGAGAAAAATTATAATCAAATTTGAGTTATGAAGGTACAGCTAAGGATGTTTTTTTTAAAAAAAAAAAGGTCAGAGAATGACTGCAATTTCAGTCTTCTTCCTTCCAAGAAGGTAAATTAGTTGATAGGTTTCTACTGAAGAAAAGACACTGGTGAGGATATTTCTTATGGAGCAGAAGTACACAACCTGCTTTTTCATTTCTCTTTCCCTGTATCTGCTGATGGGCCTTTTGCCCACCTCCTGAGTCTGTGTTCCTTTTTAGATCCTTGGTAATCCTTCTTGTCTTTTATTTATTTTTAAAGGAAAGGTGCAGGCAGGAATGAGGGTGAGCAAGCAGGCTCATTTTAATTGTTCACACTTGTCATTTCCCCCTGGACCTGAGACTTGGGGGTATGTGGACTTGCATTCCTTTGGAGGCTATTGACCCAACCAAGGGATACTTCACCAGGGGGCACCCCTTCCTGACTTTTAAATATTAGAATAATAATTTAAATATTAGCATAATCCAGGACTCCACCTAAATTCCCCTTTTCTTATCATTCTGAAATCTCAGGTGAGATTATCCATTCCAAGTGACTTCAACTAGAATTCAAATGTATATTACCAATCATTGTTCCTCTGTCCATATGCAGTTTTACATTTCTACTTGCCTACTGGACTCTTCACCTTTTTTCTCACCAGCTAAAATTCAACATACTTTAGAGTGAATTGTCATTATGTTGGCCACATTACACATGTATATGCACACGCACGAGCACACACACTCACATACACACACACATCCCTGGACTCTTCTCCAATGCTTTATTTACACTTGGCTCAACTCCACCATCAAGCCTTTGTTTGCACATATATTATGTTTAGCCACTTGTCAGAAAGTAGTCAAAGAAATTTCAAACTGTAGGAGAATTTAAAAAATCAGTAGCTCAACCCCTTCATTTTACAGAGACAGGATCTGCTTATGAACACACAGCTATTTAATGCAGAACCAGCTTAGAATCCAGGCGTCTCAAGTTCTACCCAGTGCCCTTGTCAATACATAATCATGTTCCCACTAACTGTACCTCCATGGAAGAATGAAATCCCTGCTACCAGCGGTGATTTTTTTTTTTTAGCAGCAAAGAAGCAACACTATCCGTCATCTTATGTTCAAAATTTCTACTTAGGTTGCTTGCACCAGAGGTTAGGTGATTTATGTTCATTGGCTATAATGATGAAAAGGAGAAAACGAAGAATGCAACAAGACATCAGTGGAGTAAGGCTTGGAATGAAAATAGATTGGTTAATGGTTAGCTCAGAAAGTAGCCATAGAAATTTCAAACTGAAATACACACACACACACACACACACACACACACACACAGCACAGAGATTTACCAAAGTGTTTTCACACATATTATTTCATTTTAGTCTTCAACAGGCCAGGAGCTAAGTAGATCAGGGCTTATTAGCTGACGTTTAAGATGAAGAAAATGAGACTGAAAACATTTCAGTGATTTGCCCAAGGTCACCCATTTAGTTCATGACAAGGCCAAGGCTCACATGTGTCTCCCACTTCCAAATCTCTTTCCTCTAGTCTAGACACATAATTCTAGTAGTCCTTGAATGATGACTAAATATCCTGTGAACTGAACTTTACAGAGTTCAATATGTTGAGACTGAAACATGCTGAGTTCCACCAAGTGACAATCACAGAAATAGAAGTCCCCAAAAGAAAAAAAAAGCTCAGTTTAAGGTGGGACAGAGTAAACGAGTGTTGTCATGGGTTGACATACAATTAATAGTCAATAAATTGAGATGCCTTTCCCCAAATTTTCTGCTTTCTAGTAGAGGACATGCAAAACAATGAACAAGACCAAAATGATCTCTGCAAGCCTAAAAGTCTAAAAGATTGAAGGTAGTTTCCCATGTGAATCATCTCCAAGGACTGTAAAAAAGGCAGACTATAAACATCCAAACTGCAGTTTTATTAAAGAAAAATCAGGATGCAACAGAACTGAGGTTACCAGAGGCGAAGGATGGAAGCCAAGGGTAGCCTGGGTTCAATGGACAGTGGCAGGAGGTGGGAGGGGACTGTTAGCAATTTGCTGGTGGGTTTGGTGTGATATATATTTGATGAAGAGTGAACCTGTACATCTAAAGCTTGTGTTGCAAATTAAAGTTACTTCAATTAAAAAAAAATGACCATAGTTTTTGAAAAGGTCAGTAAAATAGAATAGAGACAGCTCAGCAGGCTGAGAAAAAAAGGTTAGGATGAGAGAAGCCATGAGACTGTGTTGAAGAGGCAGTGGAAGGTGAAGAAATGGAAGCAGAGAGTGGAAACCTTGTCTGGGGAAAGCTGACCCGAAAGGTCAGGCGCCACAGTGTGCTCCTTGGCCTTCAGGAAGAAGCTGCCCAAGAAGGCAAGAGAGTGAACTGGCAGGAGAGAGCGGGCCCTTTCCTGTTGAGTCATCCCTGAGTTGTCAAAACTTTCCCTGCGAGTGTGGGGCCCTTTCCAAACTCACTGGCTGTATGTGGTTCCAGAGAAAACACCTCCCAGGGAAGGTAACCTGCTCAGGTCAGGCCTGAGAAGTCAGCGCACAACTTACTAACGACTTTACTTTTCAAAACTATTATTGTGAGTATGTGTTTGTTTGCTGTTCTAAGAGCCCAGCTCAGAAAGTCCAGCCTCAAGAGCGAACAGATGAGTAGAGATGTTCTGGAATCTAACAGCTGATCTGCGGAAAAGGCACACTATTGTTAAGTGGTCAGCTTATCAATGGATGCTCTTTCCTGTAGGTTTGTTTAGGAGTGGAAACAATACTGCTAGTCATCAAGTCTGCTGTTTCCTGGCTTGGTCATCTCAGCGGTGCAAGTGCAAGGCCGTGCCAGGAGCCCCAGTTGACTGGAACCTACACAAGTACAGTGCTGCCCATAGAAGCCCCTCCTGGCCCAGGGTGCAGTTGAGCCCGGGCAGGGGGCATCCTTAAAGTGCATATTTATTTAAACTATGCTCCAGGGCAATGTTTCATAATGACCCCACACACCTAGCGCGTACACACAGAGCAGCCTACACACACAGTCCCACTGTATTCGCTGGCCTGCTTACTTTAGTTTCCATCCCTCTGGGCAAGGGCTACAAATTAGCAGCCTTGTAACCCTCCCAGAACCCGATTCTCGGGTCCTTCGGAAGAAAAAGGCAGTCAAAGAAACATGATCGCGCTCATGGGGAAGTCAACGTTCCAGCCCACTCGGCCACGCGCGCCATCCACACTCAGGACGCTCACCGCCCCTCGCCCAGGCAGAGTGAGGCGGAGAACCCGGCAGTAAAGAGGAGGACCGGAGAGGGGGCTGCTTGAATGAAACAATGTAACAATTGATGTGAGGCCTCGCCTCGCTCCCACTCCCCAGCGATCCTATAGGCGAGGCCCGAGCCTGCCCCTCCCCATTGCTCCGCGCTCTGGTCCATTACGCGCTATCCCTCCGCCTCGCCTTCTTTCTTTTCTTTTCTTTACTTTTCCCTTCTCCTCTCCCCCTCCCCCTTTCTCCGGCTCCGTGTCATTTCCTCCCTGCGCTCTCTCGCGGCCCGAGCGTCTCCAGCCCGGAGAGTAGGCGGAGCAGGGCGGTGCGGGGTGGCGTCGCGCTGGAGCGGTGGTGGCGGAGCTGCTGGGGGCGGAGGCAGTGTAGCCCCCGCGGCTAAGAAGCCCCGCGGCGCCGGAGCCCCGCGGAGGATGGAGAGCCGGCCTGGGTCCTTCCAGTACGTCCCTGTACAGCTGCAAGGGGGGGCGCCCTGGGGCTTCACCCTCAAAGGGGGTCTGGAGCACTGCGAGCCGCTCACGGTGTCTAAGGTAAGCGGCGGTGACTGTCTGCGCGGTGCCCGACTTTGAATGGGCGAGCGGGCGCGCGGCTGCGGCGGGACGGGCCTCACAGCGACTCTGAAACTTGGCCTGGACCGAGAGTGAAGCCCTGCGGAGCTTCAGCGGCACTGGGGATCTTGCCACCGGCCCTGGCGCAGACACCCCGAAGGGTGGCGGGAGCGAGGCGGACCCCGGTGAAAGCCCGGCGCAAGCCCGGCGCGGACACCTTCCGAAGACCTTGAGACGCCTTTGCTCCCCCAAGTTGGGGTGGCCGCGTCCCTCAGCGTGAGCTGGAGGAAGTGGTGACTGTTGGGGGCTTCTCCTTGGAAGTTCCCGCGCCCCCGCGGGTCAGTGAGGGGCTGGAGGGACAGGCCACGCGGCTTGGAAACTTTCTTGGCAGGACTGGCCCCGCCGTCGCCCCCCGGGCCGCCCGGGCGGGCAGGTTGCAGGGCGAGGGTCTGAGGAAGAAGCCGAGGAGGTGGCAGCGGCGGCGGCGTCGGGCAGCCGGACTTCTCACGCGCACATCCATTCAGCCGCCCGGGCGTCGCTGCCGGTC
Organism: Solenodon paradoxus; assembly: GCA_004363575.1. Taxonomy (NCBI): domain Eukaryota; kingdom Metazoa; phylum Chordata; class Mammalia; order Eulipotyphla; family Solenodontidae; genus Solenodon; species Solenodon paradoxus. The sequence continues at coordinate 900 of RJWH01011061.1, read as the reverse complement.
GGCGCGGCCTTTGCCTCCGGAGTCCTGCGCCAGCGAGGGCGCAGATTTCCTGCACGTTGGGAAGAGGGGAGGAAACTTTTGCGCCATGGAGCGCAGCTGTGCTGCCGCCGCCGCCGCCAGGGTTTGTTTGTTTTAGGAGGCTCTGATTTGCTGGAAGCCGAGTTGCAGCTGAGGACAGGGGCGAGGCGCTTTCCTGAGGGCTCCAGAACCCCCCAAACGAGCTGCCCCCAGGAGGGGTGGGGATGGGGGACACCGAGGCTGCTCCTGGGAAGAGAGACTTGTAGGACCACTCACCTTGAGGCGCCAGATTGCCAAGTGAACTTCAGGAACTTGATCACTTTTCAGAGTTGTTTTGGTTTCTCTTAAATGCTCAAATCTGAAAAGCACGCCCCCACTGCCCCCACCTCCAACCTGCTGATATTGAAGTTGAGGTTGTAGATGGGCCTGAATGGGAGATAGAAAGATGTGGCTTCTCAGCAGGTAACCAACGTCACTTTATTTTTGTGGCTTTTTAACATAGATGATAGCTCAGCAGGGGATGGTGAGTGCTGTTGGCTCCCCAACCTGTTCTGCTTTGCTTTGGAGCTGCTGGTGAACAGATCCTGGTTAAGTGTAAAGGGCCCTTCAGGCTTTGGGCCTACACTTTTGGACTGCACCCATCAGCTGGAGAAGTGTGAGATGTGCTGAGGCGAAATGTTGAGGGGCTGTCAGTAAAATCTGGAGTCTTTAACCTCCCCCCCAACCGATCACCCGCCCCATCTTTGTTAAGCACCCTTCCCCCATACCAGTCATGCATGTATTATCCTAAGATGCCTTTGTCTAACATCCTCTCCTAAGGCATCTGCCCTCCAGTATTCCCTGGAGGGAGAAATAAGTTGTTTTTTTTTTTTTTTTTTTTAA
>RJWH01011060.1:0-13804 GCA_004363575.1 Solenodon paradoxus | reverse complement strand
CCTTGAGTCCATTCAGCAGTAGGGCCTGGGGTTTCCCAGGGGTCCCCACTGGAAGGGTACCCCAAGCCACCCAACATCAGTGTTTACCAGGACCTGGCTGGGCACAGCCTCTGGTCATGACCCGGGCTCCTGGCAGGCTCCGGCGCAGCGTGATCGAGTGTCTACTGCAAACGTGCCAGCCTGTGTGCCAGCTCTGTGTCCTGTTTGGTGCTCCCTGTGCGGGGCAGGCATGGGCCCCGGTGAGGCCCAGTGGTACCGGGGATGGCCCAGGACATGCGCTCCTCTCGTGGTGGCTGCAGGAGGGACCTGGACCCTGAGTTCGGGGACTCAGGAGGGGTGTCTGTCCTTTGTGGTCCCACAGGCCCATGGGGGCTCCTTCCTGTCCACATGTCCTCCAGGCTCTAGCGGGTGCTGGACTCTGCGGGGACACCGTCCCTGTTCAGACGGCGTCTGGTGACTGTGTGCTCGATGGACAGCTCTCGGCCGGCTCTGCTCCCATGTCCAGTGTGGTGCCGCTGAGTCTGGGGTGGGGACTTGGCTCCCCAGACCCACAGAGGGACCCCCGGGCCCTCAGAAAGGACCCTGCCACCTGGCTTTTCCAGGCCACCGGCAGGGATGTGGCGCTCCCACACCTGGACCGGGCCTGGGTGGGAGCGGCCAGGGGTCAGTGTGTGGAAGGCAAGCCCCAGGCCTGGTGGAGGAGCGGCTGGCCCCGTACACACAGCCCCTTCCTCCCCGTCACTCCCCCTCCTCCCAGCCCGTAGCAGTCCTCCCATCGGGAGGCCAGGGCCGTGGGACAGGGCTGGCCTTGCAGAGAGGTCCTGAGACCTCTGACACGGGCTGGCTTACTTTTGTCTTGGAGAAATCAGGGTGCATTTGAAAGCTCAGCCAGTGCAGGTGGCGCTAACTCTGATGCTGGAGCTGGAGCACGGGCACAGGGATCGGGGCTCAGGGATCGGGGATTAGGGATCAGGGATCGGGACACGGGGATCGGGGATCAGGGATCGGGGATTAGGGATCAGGGATCGGGGCTCAGGGATCGGGGATTAGGGATCGGGGATTAGGGATCAGGGATCGGGGATTAGGGATCGGGGATTAGGGATCAGGGCTTGGGGCTCGGGGCTCAGAGAACAGAGTGAGGGCAGAGATGACGCTCAGCTTGGCTGGCGGGGCCTGGGCCCCAGGAAACACCTGGAGCTGAAGGACTGGGGGCTTCTCCCGCAACAGCTGGCTGTCTCTCCTGCTTTTGGTCACTGTGGGGTCGTGCCTGGGGACTCAAGCCAGTGGAGCCACCCACACCTGCAGCTCTGCTGAGGTCCTGCAGGCTCCCGAGCGCCCTGTGGTGCCCCTCATGCAGAGGCGGCTGGGGCTGAAGGAAGGCCGGACGCTGGGACACGGTGTAGACACGGTGACCCCACATTCATTTGACGCATATCAGCCAAAAAGCCTCTTCCTGGTCCTCGCAGCAGAACCCACAGTGGGCACTGCCCCAGAGTGTCCTAAGCCCTCACGGACCCTGGTCTGAGCTTGTGACACCAGGCCCTGTCCCGGGGTGACCTCCTGGCTGGCAGTGGGCAGGGACTGTCCCTCTGGAGACCTGAGCTCCCCGGCAGAGCCAGGCACACAGTGAGTACCCAGCTTGGGCAGCGAGAGGCTGGCCTGTCCTCCTCGGGCATCAGGACAGAGGAGGGGTCCCAGCTCCAGGGCCTGGCTCGGGGACCCGCCCACCTCCAGGACACTGCTGCCTCCTGGCCTTTGCCCCTGGCAAGAGCTCTGCCTGGAGCTTCCTGACCTCGGCGTCAGGGGCGTCCTTCTACAGGTATCACCGCGGACCTTGAAGGCTCAGGTGCCCCGTCCTGCCTGCGTCTCCTGTTTCCTCCCCGGGCCAGGCCCTGAATCCTCTCCCTTCGCTGGATCCCAGTGCAGAGGCCGTGTTGTTTCGTCCTTGGCTGGCCCGGGTGCCCGGGTGCCCTGCAGGCCCTGCACATGGAGGCGAGAGCCCGGCCCTGGTGAGCAGCTGAGACCTCTCCTGCCTGTGGGGGACACTGACTCCTCGGGCCCCTTGCCCGCAGTCCTAAGAACGGGGAGAGGCGGGAGCAGGTACCGCAGGCTAGAGAAACACGCCGAGGAGGGGTGCTCCCCACCCCTGAGCCTGCTGGGTCACATGGCCCCCACCCCAAACCCTGCTCCCAGCTCCCCCAGAAATGTTTCCTCCTTTTCTGGGCCACTTCCAGGGAGGCTGGGCCACCGGAGGGGAGGCAGTGCGGGGTGTGGCCCCTCCCCGCAGCGGGGCTCGGCTGAGCTGGAGTTCCATCTTTCCCCCCAGACCCCCGCCCCCTGCCCGAAGCTGCACCCTGAGTGCCTGCCCCCGAGCCCGAAGCCCAGGCCGGCGTGGGTTTACTGGAGCCTGGGCTGGCAAGACCCCAGGGGCACCTGCCCCTGTAGCCCCCCTCGCTCTGAGTCTGGGGGCCACGGAAGCCCCCGAGTCTGAGGCCTGCAGCCCAGAGCAACACCCGCTCACCAGCTGCTTTCTCACCACTCCCTGCACATCTGTGCCCAGCAGGCCACCTGACCTCTGCCAGGCCTGGATCCCAGCCCTGCAGCCTGAGCAGACGGCACTCAGTTTCCCTAACTGTGAAATGGGCACACAGTGGAAGCTTAGCCACAGGGAAGAGTTTTGCAGCTGTGCTGAGGCTCAGACCCTTGGAGAGCCTGCTGGCCAGAGCCTTGGCCCCTGCGTGGGGAGCATGGCTCCAGGCCACAGCAACCTGCAGACGCCCTGCAGCCGAGGGAGGGGTATGGGGGCTCACACAAACGGGGGACTGGGGTGTTGCTGAGGGTAGACTGGGGGACTGCGGGGGTGGTGGGGCCGGGGTGGGGCTAGGAGGGCGGGGGGAACAAAGTGACACCCTTGGCAGAACACAGAGTCCGACTGGACAAGGTGTGAGCTGTCCCCTCTTGAATGGAGATGGCAGCTCCTCTTAGCCTCAGGCCCCTCCCGTTCCCTGCCCTCCTCCAGGCAGAGTCTGCGCGTTCATCCAGGTGTGACCCGATTATGCACCCTGCCCCCCGCAGCCCAGCAGCACACGGGACAGCGAGGGACATGCCGACCAGCGCTGTGGGGCAGCCTCCTGGCTGGCCTGGTCCGAACACCCTGAAATCCAGCAGGTGGGAGCTTGGCCCCTGCCGAGGCTGCAGCCCTGGGCCAGTCCCGGGGGCTGGCTCGCTCCCTGGGTCTCCGTTCTGCCCACCTTTGTCATAAATGCTAAGAAGCGCCTGCTGCTCATGTGTGAGGGGTCTGCTTCCCGCTGGAGTTCTCAGGGGACGGGTGACCTCCTTTCCTCTGTGCCCGAGCTCCTCAGGAGAGCAAACTGGCATTCGTCTGTGGGGTGTTCTTTTTCTCTTTGAAATGCTGTGATCTCCTGGAAATTTCGCTTGGAATTACTCCCCCAGAAGAGCCGCCCACCGAGGTGTGTTCAACCAGCTCTTCCCACTCTGGGCCGGGAGGGCCGAGGCTCAGTCAGGCCGGCCTTCACCCCTGCATCCCTTCGTCCCTTCCGGGGCTGGAGCTGTGACTCACATTCAGCTCCTTTGATTTTTTGAATTTTAGCTGCAGAGCCCACGTGGCGCTTTTCTCTAGGCCACGCTTGACTGACGGCACTCAGGAGACATTTCTTAATTTCAGCCCTGCTGTCCGGCAGAGAGAAGCCTAGACTTTTCAAAATCATCCGGTTTGGGGGACTTTTTGTTGGCCAGTTATTTGCTCTTTTTCCTCTTAGAATTTATTACACACGGCACTTTGCTTGGAGAGACCCCCCAGCTCATTCTTCACCTGTTCTGCTTTACACGGGACAGCAGGTACCGTTTCCCTGCACCGGCTGTGGCCCCTTACGAGAGCCTCCCGCCGGCTTCCAATCAAGTCCCGGCCACAGCGCCCTGGGTGTGGTGCCAGCCGCCCTCCGTTCCAGGCCGGTCGACCTCTCTGCCCTGCGCTCCTCAGAGCTGCCCCAGCCTCCGCCCGCTGCCCCTTCCGAAGCCACCGCCAAGCTAGGGTTTTAAACAGCCCCGTGTCCAGGGTCCAAAGTCTGGACTGCTGCGCCGGGGCAGTGGGCGGCACAGCGCCTCACCCCCGGAGTGGGGAGAGCAGACACGGGCCACCGGTGGCTGGGGGCAGGAGCCGGCGTCTCGGCCGCCAGCGCGGCCTCTTCGCGGCGTCACGCGGAGGCCAGACTGGGGAAGGCGCCGCTGCCCGCTCACGTGTCAGCAGGGCTCAGCTCCCTGTGGCGGGGCGAGGGTCCCCATCGCTGGGTTCCTTCTCAGCTCCCGGCCGGGTGTTGGTCACAGGCACCCAGATTCACTGTCCAGGGAGCTTCTCAACTCGGCCACTTGCTTCAGTCAAGTGGGCAGAGAGTGAGGCCAGCAGGAGAGGCTTCAGGTCTTGTTACTCATGCCCCCACCTCGCTGTGTTCCATTGGTTAAGAGCAGCTGGCAGGCCCCGCCCATCCCAGGGGAGGGGCTTACAAAGGGTCCTTCAGGGGAGGTTGATGGGCCCAGAAGCCGGCAGTGCCTGGGGACTGGCTGTCCTCCACTGGCCCTCAGCCTCCTCCTTGCCTGGCCTGCACCCGGCCTGGAAAGCTGACTTCAGACCAACTTCCCTTTGGGCTTGGTGGACGAGAGGTGTGGGCAGCAGACCCAAAGGAGGGCAGGTGGGGGGGGCTGTCGCTTCCCTGCATGGCCCCTGGTGGACACACCTGTCCTGGGGCTCCCAACCTTGGGTCCTGAGCCTGCTGCTCCGTCCCCTTTGCTCCGGCACATCTGGGATGGCGACGGGTCCCCCTCCCTAACCTCTCTCGACCGGGCCCCACGTTCTGCCAGCTGTGTCCTGCGGGGCACTGACCAGCACGTCTCTTTCCAGCCCAGGCCGTGTGCCTGTGCCAGGACGACGCTGGTCTTTTGCAGAGTCGGTCTGCTCACCCTGTGACAGGTTGCGCTCGTCCCGGGGCCAACTGGATGGGGCAAAATTAAACAAGGATCTCGGGGCTGTCTTCTCACCTGACACTGAGCAACTACAGCTCGGGGCTGCAGGGACCCCTGCCTGACGCAGAGCCGCACAGGCCTGGGGACCGCCTTCCTCGGGCCGCCCCCATGTTGCCAGCCATTTCCACGGAGCAGCTCGAGAAGGAGCACGGAGCCGGCGAGGGACGCCGCCAGGCCCCAAGGGACAGGGCACCAGGAGTGCAGTGGATGAGGGACCTGGGACGGAGCACTGGCCTGCCTTGGCCGGCCCTGTGCCCAAGGAGAAGCCGGGTCACCCGTCCTTGTGGTGCCGGCTCAGGAGGGAGTGGCTCCAACCCTGGAGGGTTGACTTTGGGTCCCCAGGGTCCCTTCTTCTGAGGTGGGCCTTGTGGGTGCCCCAGGGGAAGGTCCCGTGTCACCCGCCCAGCGTGGGCGCTCAGCTTCTTTCTCGGTGCAGCCCCCTGGATGGCTAGGCTCCCGGGGGAGGGTGAGTCGGGGCTGGACGAGCTGGGCGCCCGGCGCCCACAGGGGTCGCCCCGGCATTGCTGTCTGGGCCCGGGCAGGCCCACGGGGCACCGTTTGGCTTGTCCGCTAAAGCTGGGTGTGCCCCACGAGACGCCTGTGATGTGTCGTACTGGTGTGTGTGAGACGCCACACCGGGGCGCCTAGCTGCCCCTCAGCAGGAGTGTCCACAGCCGCACAGACGGGGTCTCGGCTCCGGACGGCGGCGGAGCGTCGTGCCGCAGGCAGACAAGCGCCCACAGCCTCGGTGCTGCCTCTTCGGTGGGGCAGGACGCGGGGGAGTCAGAGGACGGAAGTCCGGAGGCGGCGGTGGAGCGAGGGTGCAGGTGCCCGGCTTCGTGACGGGCTGTGCGGGGTCTCCCCACGACTGTGTGTTCTCTCTGTGTGTGGGGGCAGCTGCCCCTCGACATGCACCCCGCTGGGGCCTCCGCGCGCAGGACCAGGCCAGCGCGCACCGGTCTCTTCATTCGGTCCTCGTCCCGTCTGCGGCCTCGCCACCGTCGTCTGCCCGTCCTCGGTCCAAGGGCAGCGGCCGCATTCCCAGCACCCCGTCCCGCCGGGCGGAGCCAGGCCTGAGGTCAGGTCCGCGAGACGTGCTGAGGGCCACCACAGCTCAGGCTGGCCCTCCCCGGCCGTGCCGGCGTGGGCACCGAGCCTGGGAGCTCAGGAAGCCACAGCCGACGGCCACCAGGCGCCTGGACATGCGAGCTGGCCCGGGAGACCCGGCCACCTCCATGGGACTGTCTGAACAAGAGGAGAGCGTGCTGGCTCCCGCTGCTGAGCCGGCCCCTCGACGGCAGGTCGGTCGGCCAGCTCCGGTCTCCATGCGTGTCCCTGAGCTGAGCCTGGACTTTGTGTCTGGTACCTTCCAGTCGGTAGCACGCCCTCGCCCTCTTCGTGCAGCGGGGGGCCTTCGCTGGGCAGGAGGCGGGCGCCGTCCGGCCTGGCATCCCCGCAAACAGCCCCGCTGTGGGCAGTGTGTGGTGCCCGGGCGCCGGGGGCGGACATGAGCGCAGAGGGCAGTTCACTTGGCGAGCCTGTCGCCACGGTGGAGAACAGCCGCGGGGCCCTGGGCACTCGGTGACAGCGCCCCTCTCGAGTGCCCCCCACAGGGCTGGCTTTCCTGCTGGAAGTGTCTGCACGGAGCCCTGCGGGGCCTCCCAGCAGGCGGCACAGCTGTGGTGTTTTTCTTCCAGTCCCATCTCGTGTGACAGGCTGTTTTGTGGGCTGTGCTGGATGCTCCCCGGGAAAGAGTCCACCCCGGGGTCTCAGAAGGGAGAACGCCATGGGGACAGGCCGCGTGGTTCCCTGTTCGCCTAAGACGCGGCCACTCGGGGGAGGAGCACACAGCCTCAGGCAGGTGGCAGGTTACGGGTCAGGCGGGCGGAGGCGCCGTGGCCGTGGGCCCCCCGATGCCAGCCCCTGCGCTCGGCCGCCGCCCGCCCTGCTCCCCGCGGTGCGGCTGCGTCTCTGCCGGGGCCTCTGTGCCTTCAAAGACGAGTCACCACTTCGGGAATAAGGTCACTGTCCTAAGACTTTAGCGAAGTCTCCCCAGACCCCGGGCACATGGCCTAATGCGTCCCAGACGCCCAGGGGAGGCCTGTGGGCTGAGCGACGGGGGACGGAGGGCGCGCGCGGCTGGCCGCACCGGGGCGTGAGCACGGCTCCGCCTGCTCCTGGGCCGCAGGGTTTATCCAGGGACAGTGGCCGCGGACCCATGAAATCATAGGATTCCTGGGGCTGGGTGGGACCGCAGACAGCTCTGCTCCCTCACCCTGTTGGACGGAGGGAGAGCGTGGCCAGAGGGCCGGGCCTGCCCGCCTGGGTGGAACCGAGACGCAGCCCTCCCAGGGGCCTGGCCCCACACTCTCTCCGGGCAGCTGTGTGTTTGGGGGGCCCGGGAGGAGCGGGCGGCGTCCCAGCGCCTCTCCCCAGCGCCTCGGTCCTCCCTGCTCGCCGCCCTGGCCCTGCTGCTGCCTAGGAGGGCCCCGCGGGACACCTGTCTCCGCCCCTCACAAGCCGTGTCCTCTCGGCAGAGAGAGCGTGGCCTCTGCAGACAGTCCGCACAGGAGCACCGGGCCACACGGGAGACGACGCCCTATTCTGACAACCTGGCGCCCCAAACAGCCGAGCCGGGAGCTCGGCCTGCGGCGCCGTTTGCCATGCACGCGTGGCCTCCGCTGTACCACGCCACGTCCTGCCTCCATGGGGCAGCTGCACAGTCCCTTCGAGCCCGTCCTCGTGTCCTGACACACAGGGACACGCGGGCCCGGGACGGACAAGGCCTCCGCCGCTCCAGCAGCGGGCAGGTGTCAGCCCCGCGCGGGACCGAGCGTGGTCTCATTCTGTGCCCCTTTGAGTCGGTGAGGCGGAGGATGTCCTGCCTGCCTGGACGCCGTGCTCCCCTGCAGACGTGGGCACTCTGTGGCCAGCGGGTGGGCAGCCCCCCGCGCGGTCCTTCCAGCGGAAGCTCAGGCCGAGCGCCCTTCTCCCACTCGTGGTTCCCCAGGCGGCTCCGGGGAGCATGGGCTCCCCTCCCCTGGCGCCTGTGCCCCAGCTCCCCAGCTCCCCGAAAACCAGCCATATGTCCACCTGTAGCTGCCAGGGAGAATGTCCTGTTCTCCTTTGCACACGTGCCCCCGGGGCTGCGTTCTCTCCGTGGACAAGATGAGTTGAAAAAAGGCCCCTCCGCCTGCACTCAGTCACCCTAACGACCACCGGGGATCCAGCCCGGAGCCTGCAGGCCCTGGGTGCCTCGTACAGCCAGGCTGGCCCTGTGACAGACGCGTGGCCCTCTTCTCCTTGGCTCAGTCTGCTGGGCTGCCAGCAGGAAAGGAGCTCGGTCCCGGGCGACAGATGGGGAGGTGAGCTGTGAGAGCTCCCGGGACACCCCTGACCCGCTCAGGAGCCCTGAGCGCCTGTGACGCACCTCCCGCCCGAGCATCCTCTCCCCACGCCCTGACCTGACTGCAAGGTGCTGGCCGAATGGCGGCTGGGAGAGCAGGCTCGGCTGTAAATCCCGGAGCCCTCCAGCTGGCACAGTGGTGCCAGAGGAGGGGGCCTGCTTCACCGGAAGGCTGCCCGTGCCCTGACCTGGCCACGCCTGGCTGTCCCGGGTCCCAGCTGGAAGCCTGAGCCCAGGAGAAGGGGACCCGAGTATGGGGAGCTCCCGTCGCCTGTGAGGACAGTGCACTCGCTTGGCGGGGCGGCTCTCACCCTGCCCGGCATCTGCTGCACACCCGGCGGGGATGTGGCTGGGGTGTGTGTCCTCTAAGCGTATGGTCAGGACGAAAGCCAGCTCAGCTTTGTGGAATCCGTGCTGATAAGAAGCCCAGCGGGGTGTGAGCAGGACTCCGTGTACGGCCAAAGCATCTTGAGAGCCCAGAGTGACAGTGTGCATCCCATCATGGGGTGGACAGTACGCTCCCTCCACTCCCTTTGCACGAAGCTTCTGAGTCCTGCAGGGCCGGGGGCTTGCCCAGTGCCGCAGACACGAGGGTGAGACAGAAAAACCCGAACCCACCCTGGCTATTCCCAGGGCGCGAGCCACGCGGAGGAGATGGCATCCGGACCGAGCGCGCTCACCGAGGGGAGACTGAGGACAGGCAGGGCCACACGACCAAGTGACCTGGCCACACGCTCCGGGGCCCACAGGGGACTCCTGGAGGAAGTGGCTTCTGAGCCAGGTTTTGACGAATGAGTAGGAGTTTGTGAGACAGAGCTGGGGTCACGCCTCAAGGCAGAGGGCACCATTTGTGGACCAGGGAAGGAGGGAGCGGGGCCAGGGCCATGGCTCAAAGGAGGGAGTGAGGCTGGCATGAGACGACCGGACATCGGGGAAGAGGAGCCAGGTAGGAGAGCTGGGCTGGAGCGGGCAAGGGTTCACCCCTGAGGATCTGGGTGACGCTGGTGTTTGGGGGTGGAAAAGCCAATGTTCCTGTCCTCTTACACAGTGTCAGCATTTTATCCTGTCCCAGCCATTCTGGCCGACCCAGGTCCCTCTCACTGCAGCAGCGGAAGGGCTTTGAACCCCATGGGGCAGGTGGGGATGTGGCAGGCGGCATTCCTTAAATCCCAAGTGTGGGTTGAAGACGGGTTGCTGGGGTGTCCCCAGGGATAGGTGTTGTGACTGGGACGGGCAGGGAGGACCGAACCCAGGGTGCTGGTTGCTGGTTAGGAGGACGCGACTCAGCGCTGAGGATGGGCGGTCTGCTGGGGACAGTGTGGCCTGAGCTCCTTCCTGGGCGTCCTCAGCCCCGCCTGACAGCTCCCTCTCAGCAGGATTAGCTGCTGCATTACAGCCAGGGTGGCATGAACCGAGGGCAGGAGGGACCCATCGCCCTGGTGCGTGGGTGACCCCAGGGGGACCAGTGGGCTGGCGCCCCTTCTCCCTCCAGATGCCTACCTGCTCGTCTAGTGCCCCCGCACCCCGGGACAGAGCTCTGACGCCATCGCTTGCTTGGAGGTGGCACTGGGAATGGCTAAAGCCGTGGGACAAAGGTCATGGCTAGCACCCTGGCCAGGCTGCGGGAGCCTTGCGCTGTCCCCGAAGGTGGCGGGAGCACTGGGCACCTGCTATCCCGCCCTGCCGTTCGAGGGCTGTCTCCACATCCTTGGGGGCGGAGTGACCCGCACTGGAGATCTCAGGCCGAGAAACCCGGGGCGCGAGCCCGCGAGCAGGTGGCTGGAGCCCGGGGCCCGTGTGGTACTGCTGGCTGATGCCGCCTCCCGCCGGGCCTGCCCGTCCTGCTCTGCAGCGGCGCCCTCAGCGCCTGAGCTCTCGGCAGGAGAGGGGTGCTGGGTGCTCCCGGCGTCGGCTGGCCGGGGCCGCCCTGTTGTGGGGCGACGGTCCCGGGCTCCCTGCACGCTGCCCTCAGGCCTGGGCCCCCTGCCTGCCGCCCTGGGCAGCACCCACCGGTCACGGGCGGCGGGCAGAGCGGGAGCAGAAAGGTGCCCTCCTTGCTCGGGTCTGCACCCAGGGGCCGCGCGGGAGCGGGGCCGCGTTGGGGTCTACGCTCTGCGGGGAGGCCGTGATGCGCTGTGCTCGACTTCCTCCAGGGTGGTCCCCGGAGACTGTCCCGCCAGAGCTGCCGAATGCAGAGCTGTGGGGGCACAGGGCCCCTGGGGCCCGGGACCGCCGCAGACCCTCCGGCCGCAGCCTGGGTTCGTGGACTCCCGTCTCCGACGGCAGGGTCACAGCTCAGTCTCTGGGCTTCGCAGACTTGAAACTCTCCACGGAAATTCTCCTCTTGGATTCGAAGTATTTTTACGGAGAGGAAATTCACAGAAAGCGCAACCACTGCTCCGAGCTCGCCGCTCAGCGGCACCTTCTGTGCCCACAGTTGTGCGTCCGCCTGGTCCTCGAGCTTTTCCACCACCCGAGAGGCACCTGCCGCTCAGCAGTCCCGCCTCCGCCTGCGCGCTTGCTCAGCCTGGCTGGCTTGCGCGACGGAGCGGCCGCCTGGCCGTGGGGACCGGCCCCTTTCTCTGAGCGAAAGCTTTCAACTGTCCTCCCTTTGAGACGTCCACCAGGGACCAGGGCTGCCCTTCTGCCGATGGGTGACCGATACTCCCGTGTGGACGGAGCACACGTCAGCTCTCCGTCCATCCGTGGCTGCACGTCTGCACCTTTGGCTGTTGTGTTCTATTTTTTTTCAAGCACAGGCGCAGCAGGAGTGAAGGCGAGCAGGCAGGCAGGCAGGCAGGGAGAGGAGGAGGAAGGAGCATTTGTTTATTTTGTTTAGTTGTTCATCTTGGTTGTTCCTCAGGCCCCGGGCTGTGAACCGGGGTCCCTGGGATGTGTGTGGACTGCATCCTGCGGACTTAACTGCTAGGCCACCAGGGCACACCCTGTATTGTGAGGACAGCCCTCGTCCACTGAGGCCAGTGTCGGGCCCTCTGCAGGTCTCAGCCGTGGAGGCATTTTCTCGTTCTCTCGGGGGTCAGTCTGGGTGACGAGGCGAGGCTGGACCAGTGGGCCAGGGGTTGTGGCTCATTTAACTCCTCCGCCACCTGGATGGGGGTCCCGTGACCTGACGCAGCGTCTCCCCTGGAGTGAATGAGCCTCTCTGCCAGCCCTTGGCGGGTGCAGCAGGCAAGTCATGTGGGCGGGAGGGCAAACCCCGCCTGCAACACGGGTCCGAGCAGGACGGCCAGGTGCCGGGGTGGAGGCTGATGGGCTCCACGCTACTCACCAGCCGGGCACGTGGAGGACGTGCCCCTGTGGGCCGGGGGTGGGCTCTGCCGCCGCCGCATCACCCAGCACTAGAAGAGCAGGCTCGGCGACCGGTGGACTCCAGACTCTCGGGCCCCTGGAGTCTTCAACTCCACCACCCACTGCTCCACTCACGGGCTCCCCGTCGGGGTGCTGGGTGACGAGGGGAAAGGCTGGGACCCTAGCAGGCGGGCCGTGTCCTCTTGGCTGTGTTCCCACCGGTGCCCCGCAGAGATCCTCACCGGTGCCGGGAGCCAGCCCTGACCTCCTGGTCCCTGGCGTCTGATCGCCCTGGATCACCCTATACCCCAGCCTCCTGCCACTTGTCCCTCCTCACAAAGTCCATGGCAAGTGTCTTGTCAGAGCACTGTCTTCCAGGGCCACCCCCAAGGGGGTGGAGCGGGACGCGGCAGCACTGGGGCCAGGGCCCGCGGGTGGGGCCCCGGGACACGCTGTGGCCGTGCCGTTTGCTGGAAGGTGCAAACCCACAGCTCTTTTTCGATGCTTGGGTGATGGTTTTAAAGCTTTGCAGTAAACCCATTCGGCAGCAGCAAGCAGGGAAAATGAGTCAGCCTGCTAGAACGTCGCATCTTTATTCTCTCCAGAGTGTCAGTGGTGCACATTTAACTTGCATCGGAGGGATGCTGACGTGACCGACTGAGCCCGGGGGCCAGGCCAGGGCCGATGGCACCGAAGATGCGCGGGGCTGTCCTTCACTCAGACGACACGTCTGTCCTCTGAAATGACTTTCATCACTTTTATTCCAACTTTCCTTCCGCACACACGCAGCTAAATCTCTGCAAGCATCTGAGTGCAGCCTGTTTAGAGTGACCCAGCAGTGGTTTCAAGTAGAAAATCCGCTCCATCAATTTGAGAAGCTCTGAGAGTTTCTTTCCAGCTGAGGGAACCTCCCTAAGGATTCCGGAAATGCACTGTCACCTGCAAAAAAGGTCCAGCAGCTGTCCTGTTCCTGCTGCCATAAAATCCCAGGCACACACAACGGGCTCTCCCACGTGGAAAGGCTGTTTGTTTGGCGAGAACAAGGAAACACAGTTTGCAGGCTCGCGGACACCATGAGAAGCTCACACTTCCGACCACACGGAGAAACGCGGGGCCGGGGTGCAGCCAGCTGTCACGAGGCAGCCGTCCGTGTGTTCAGACACACGCAGGAGCGCGGAGCCACAAAGCGGGGTCTCAAGTGCCTGTGATCAGGAGAAAGTCCGTCGCAGCTGCGGCCCGCGCTGTGCAGCCCGTCGGCAGGGCCCGCAGAGGTGTGGGCCCCTGAAGAGCGACCGGCAGTGGGTGCGGACGTGCCTGTTGACTCCGGTTCTGTTTTATCAGTCCCGTTCAGAGAGGTCTAATCCGATCACGGGGCAAGTGGCACAGGCCGGCACCCAGCAGGAAAGCCGCGTTCGCCAGGCCGAGCAGACTGACGCTGTCCTGGGGAGGAGGAGCCGGCGGAGCCCAGTGACGAGGGGCCTGGCCGGTTTCGCTTCAGGACTGTACACAGGTGCTGTGCAGACCGCTTGCGGGGACAGCGTTTGGGAGGTGCTTTTAGGTTTAATTGGATAAAAGCACATCCTGAAAGTGAATGGAGCAGGTTGGAGACGGTTGTTGAAAAGAATCTTGTACGGAGAGAACCTGTCTGCATTTTGCTTTATGAATATGGCCCAGGATGAGGGGCACCCTGCGTGGACCCCAGATACGGCCCAGGATGAGGGTGCCCTGCGTGGACCCCAGATACGGCCCAGGATGAGGGTGCCCTGCGTGGACCTCGGATACGGCCCAGGATGAGGGCGCCCTGCGTGGACCCCAGATACGGCCCTGGATGAGGGTGCCCTGCGTGGACCCCGGATACTGCCCTGGATGAGGGTGCCCTGCGTAGACCCCAGATACTGCCCTGGATGAGGGTGCCCTGCGTAGACCCCGGATACTGCCCTGGATGAGGGTGCCCTGCGTGGACCTCGGATACGGCCCAGGATGAGGGCGCCCTGCAGGGACCCCGGTTACAGCTCAGGATGAGGGCGCCCTGCAGGGACCCCGGTTACGGCC
>RJWH01011059.1:0-13809 GCA_004363575.1 Solenodon paradoxus | reverse complement strand
ACAAACATGGCTTCTGTCTCCTGACTGGTCCCTAACTGAGAGTACACCAATTCCCATCTGTCATTGGTCGAGGGCTACTTGGAGAGAGGTTCACTCCCAGCATTGCTAGTCTACCACATGGGTGGCAAAGCTGACCCCAGCCGCAGAACAGGCTCCAGGGGCAAGAGAAAGCCCTCAGGCAAAGTAAAGCAGGAGCTTACAATTTGAAGTTGGGCCAGTATGCATTACAGTGATAAGGACAGCGTGGGGGTGCATGACAGCTAAATGCCGTTTATGAAGAACTAATTTCTCATTACACAAGCATTCATTATCCTTGAGAGACACTTAGTTTTTAAGCATAAAGCTGAAGTACTCTCAGTCACCATTCCCCATCCTAATTCCTTCTCTTCCTCCCCAGAGCTAGCCATTATTATCAATTATCATTGGCATGTGCTTTTCTGTGTCTATATGCTTATTAAAATATGTATGGCATTACTTTGTAGGTTTTTTGTTTTTATTTCATACTATACATATCTTTTTACAATTTGCTTTATTCACTAACAATTTGGGGAGTAATTCTGTAGTTGACTCATAGATCCACCTTGATCTTTTTAACTGTTGCATAATATCCTACTGTGGACATACCATTGTTTATTTTTGCGGTTGCCCTGTGTTCACTGTTCAAATTCCCTGAACAATTCCCATGTCCCTGTGTCTTTGTAACTGTTTAGGAATGTTTCTCCAGGGTAGATACAGAGTAATAAAAATTCTGGTTCAGAAAAAACGCATACTTTAAAAATTGTATTAGATGTTAAAAATATGTCCTCCAAAATGTAGTTATAATTTACCAGTGGGCCAGGAGGGTGCCAGTACCCTTCTTACTACCAGACTCACTATGACTTTTCAGCCTGCATTTCCCACCTGGCACTGCTCTGGGCTGCGTTAGTAGAAGTTAATAGAGAGGGAGAGAGCTGTTTACCCAGCCTCTACAAACCACCAGGCATCTTCCACACCCTACTGTCCAGGGGACCACCAGCGCAGAACCACTGTAAGCTTGCAGGAGATAATCAACCCCTCAAGGAGACTTCAGAGAAGTAGCAGTACCTGGGGCATGCAGCTGAGAGCAGAGTGTCTGAGACTGTTGAAGTGGACTTGTTCCTGAGAACATGTGACAACCACTACCAACTCCTGGAAATAATTAGAGGCATTTTGTGGGGGTCTTAGGTCCTGCATGACCAGGTGGCATGACAATTAGGTTACATCTGGCTTTGTTTTTATGCAGTGAACCTAGATGCTTGTAGGAGTGGCAGCTGTGGGAGGAAGGCAAGGTAGTTTATTTCGATTACCCTTAAATACATCTGGAGCTGGGGTCCATGGCCAACTTTGCCATGTGAATATCTATCTGAGGGGGTACTTTTTTCCAGGCAAACAGCAAAGGCCAAGGATCTGAGGTGGGACTGTGCTTACCAGTTCAAGGAATGTTAAGGAGGCTGGTTGAAACACAGAGAGTGAAGGAGGCAAGTGTATATGAGGTCAAAGAGGTAATGGTGGAAATTGGAGACTCCAACAGCTTTCCCTGATTATGTCCCTCCTAAGGTTGTTTTAAACCTTATGCTCTTTTCAGACTAAGTTCTAGGTCTTTGGTAATTTGATTCCCTCAAAACCTGAGTAGGCCTCTGATGTTTGCTTCTGGGCAGCTTCAGGTGCCATACCTACATTCAAAATACTTTTCTAGACACAAATGTAAAGTCTACTTTATGGATTTGCTTTCTTGTGGTCCTGCTTCTCCCTTTTCAGATTAATGGCAGCTACTTTGATGCCATCTCCAACTATAGATGAGGACAGCCTCTCCCCCAGTCTAATTTTTGCTTCAGGGCACTCCCTTTGTTTTATTGAGCCATCTTCAGGAGCTTTTATGTCAAGTGGTCAAGCAGTCCCAAAGGATTATCTGGTGGCTGAAACTATTGCAACTGTTAGCTGGCCTTGCCGTACTTCTATGGATTTGACTATTAAGAGATAATAAAGCCAACTTGATTTATATGGCATATTACAGAGACAACATAAGCACGATCATCACAATGTCCGCTCTCCATGTCCCTAGCCCCACAGGGTGGCACCCAACTTGAGGAACCAAATGACAAACCACTAGTGTGGCAAGTCACTGTGCCATAAAGAAGCCAATTCCAAACTACAGCCAAGTAGTTTTATAGACAGTCAGCAGCCGTACCCTATCAGGTAGCTGGGGAAGGTGGAAAGGATTGCCCACCCCCAAGCCAGGGAGATGTGTGAGAAATGGCCTTGTGGCAGTCTCCCACAAGATATGGATGAGACACTGTCGTGCAGCAGCTCCCTGGCCTTATCTCCCCTTGTTTCAGGAGGAATCACAGGGCATTCTGCCAAGAGTCGGGTTAGCCTGCAGTCAAGCCTGGTTTATGTGACTTATGTGTAACGTCACTGGCGTGCTGGCATGGAGCTGTTCCCTTGCACTTTGTTACACAAAGCCTGTTTCAGTCTTCTCTCTTATCTGTGATACAGAAGTAGTCAGCTTTTCTAACCCTATCTACCTAAATTTCCCAATTCTGTTTCCTTTCATTTCTGCTTTGAGCTAGTCGATTCTTGCCTGAATTTTTCTCTTTCTTGTGATACTTTGCTAAACACAACTAGTAACCGTCAATACGCGCTACTAAACTTGCTTTCCATTGTCTTTTTCCCTAAAGGTGTGGGTTCAGGAGGCACTTGGTCTGACTTCCATTTATTACAGGTAACGTCTTTTTTTTTTTTTTTTTTTTTTTAAGAGAAAAGATAGGGAGAGAAAGAAGAAGCATTTTTCCCCCTTTTTCTCAAAGGAAAGGTACAGGTAGGAATGAAGTCAAGCAGACTGAAGGAATGAAGTCAGGCAGGAAGAGAGAGAAAGAAGCATTTAATTTAGTTGTTCACCTTGGTTGTTCCCCAGCCCAGGCATGTGAACCCAGGTCCTTGGGATGTATGTGGACTTTGTTCAGTGGACTTAACCATTAAGCCACCAGGGAGCACCAGGAAGTATTTTTAAGGAAGGAAGAAAGAGGAGGAGGAACCACTTTTATTTATTTGTTTTCTAAATTCATTTTGGTTGTGTCCCCCCACACTCAAACCCGGGTCCTTGGGCTTTACAAGGTCCACGCCCTAGGCGTACCTAGGACGTACCTACAAGTAACATCTAATCAAACATTTTGCTGCAATTTAACAAGACTATCCAATCCTTCAGTATCAGTTTCCTCCTTGCCCACCAGTGCATAGCAGAAAAGTACTGGGTGGGTGAATAGATCATTAGGAGAGCTGTCCTCCATGCAGTCATTTAGAAACCCAGACTGACAGAAACTTTTGTTACCTTCAACACATGGCTGCTAAGATCACTCTTAGGAGGAAGGTACAGAGCTCTCTCCCTTATAGCAAGACGGAAGGGCAGAAAAGCATATAGGAGTATGCTTGGGAGGTTTATACGGGCCAGTTAAAAGTGGCGCATGAAACTTGTTCTCATATCCCATTGCTTTTAAGTGTATCATTATGGCCACACCTAGCTGCACAGGAGGCTGGAAATCTGAGCCCAAGAAGAAAACATGGATTAGGCAAGCAGCCAGCAATCTCTGTCACCGGATGTTGTGGGATACTGGAATGGCAGTGGGGATAGTGAGAAGTGACTGAATTCTGGATTTATAGTGAAAGAAGAGACATCAGAATTTGTTGACTCCCAGGTTTGTGGTTTGAATAATTGGAAGAATTGATTCGCCATACATAAAGATGGTAATGACTATTGGGAACTCAGGTTTAGGCATATGATTTTAAGTGCCCGTAAGCATCTTCATGGAGTCATTAAAGAAGCAGTAGGATATGCAGGGATAGTTCAAAGGACTGGTCAGGACTGCAAACATGAATTTGGGGCCCCTCAGGACATAGGTGGTATTTAAAAGCCAGTGGACAACACTAATTGCAAAACTGCATCTACAATAATATTGAAATCATCCATTCTACAAAGTACTTCCTTTTTATATTTTCACATCTTTGAAATTGGAATGCATCTTGCGACACTCAGTATAATCTTCAAAGATGATTATTATTGACCGCATTTTCTCTTTTTGTTAGTGGCATTTAAAATAATGATGTACTTTATAAATGATGGCATCTCAGATTCAATTAAATAGTAAAAATAGTGGTCAAATGATGATAACAATATTGAATACTTAATAATGTGCGTCAGACTCTGCTAAGCCTTTTCCATGATTATCTTTATATGTAACTTCGTAGTACAAAGATATTAACAGCAGCCTTGCCTCTCTGGCTTAGGTGGCTAAGGCGCAGCCTGATTCCAGACCTGGGATGGGGGATGAGAAAAATAATGTGAGGAGCACATTCGCTGAGGCCTGACTGCATGAGTCTGAATTTGGTGCTGAGCTTGCTAATCACATGACCCTAGCCAAATGCTTAATCTGTGTCATATTTCCTCATCTATAAAATGTGATACTAATAGCACCTAACTTATGGGTTTATTATGAGGATTAAAGGAATTAATACATGTAAAAATGCTTAGAACAGTGCTTAAGCACATAACAGTTAAATTATTTAATAAGTGTTAAAACTATGTGAAAGTATGTGTGTGTGTGTATATATATATATATATGTATTTAAAAATTCATCCAGCTGTACTCTTTAGTGTACTTTACCAACATTACTATATGTATTTTATACCTCAGCAAAAGATAACTGAAACAAAAAAGTTCAGGGAAAAAGATCATCTATCTTCTAAATAAGGAAAAAAGGTATGTATACAATGAAACGCATTCAAGAATTTTTATCTAAAATTAGCATAGCTACTTCTGCTTTCTTTCAATTAGTGTTAGTGAAGCATATCTTTCTCCATATTATTAATTTTAATCTATCAGTGTCTTTATATTTAAAATGATTTCTTATAGACATCAAATAGTTGGGTCTTGTTTTTGTCAATTCACTGTGTCAGTTCCTATCTTTTATTTGGTGTATTTGCATCATTGATGTTTAAAGTGATTATTCATGTAGTTGGATTAATATTAACTAGGTTCGTTCCTGTTTTTTATTCATTTTCATTTCCTTTTGTTTTTTTGGTCTTGTACTCTCTTTATGCCTTCCTGGTGTTAACTGAACATTTTATATGATTCCATTTTCTTTCCTCTCCTAATATATCAATTATATTTCACTTTTAGTGGTTGCCCTAGAGTTTGCAATATACACTTAGAATAATTCCATTTTCAAATAATGCTATGTTACTTCATAGTGCGAATATGTGATAGTGGTTTTCCCAATTCCTCCCTCCCCGTACCTCA
Organism: Solenodon paradoxus; assembly: GCA_004363575.1. Taxonomy (NCBI): domain Eukaryota; kingdom Metazoa; phylum Chordata; class Mammalia; order Eulipotyphla; family Solenodontidae; genus Solenodon; species Solenodon paradoxus. The sequence goes on along the minus strand of RJWH01011059.1, from coordinate 8,497 downwards.
CAGCATTGCTGTCATTCATTTAACTAATCTGCAAACTATCATCACTTAATAAATTGTTGCTCTTATTATTTTGAAAAAATTAATCTGTTAGATCAATTAAGAATAAGAAAAACTGGCATGCCTTGGTGGAGCAGTGGTTGGGTCAATTGCCTCTGAAGGACGCAGGCCACATACCCCTAGGTTGGAGTCTGGGTCCCCGGGGAAAACAACCAGTGTGGACAACTAGAATTGAGATGGAATAAAATGCTTCTTCCTCCTCTCTCTTCCTGCCTGCCTGTCTACTCACCTTCATTCCTGCCTACACTTTTCCTTTAAAATAAAAATAAATTAAAAATTAAAAAACAAAATGTGCAAAGTGATATGGTTAAACTTAAAAAGAATAAGAAAAACTAAAATATTTAATTCACCTTCATTTATGCATTCTCTCATGTTCTTTTTTTCTTTGTATAAATCCAAGTTTCTGACCTCTATAATTTTCTTGCTTCAGAAACACTTAAAAAATTTTTTTTTTTGTAAGACAGGTCTACTGGCAACAAATCCCCTCAATTTTTTTTGTCTGAGAATGTGTTTATTTCTTCTTCACTTTTGAAGGATAATTTGACTGGATATTGAATTCTAGGTTAATGGTTTTTACTTTCAATACTTTAAATATTTTACTCCCTTCTCTTTTTGTTTGCTTGGTTTATAAAGAAAAGTCCTACTTACTTCTTATGTTTGCTCCTCTCTAGGTAAGGTGTATTTTCCTTTGACTTTTTAAATGTTTTATAGCTTATATGCCTAAGTATAGATTTTTTTTTTTTAATCTCACTTGTTATTAGTTTCCTGGATCTGTGATTTGGTGTTGGCCAATAATATTGGAAAATACTCAGCCATTGTTACTTCAAATATTTTTCTTTTCCTTTTTTTCTTTCTTCTCCTTCTGTTATTCCCATTATGTGTATACCACACCTTTTAAAATTGTCCCATAGCTCTTAGATATTCTGTTCTGTATTTTTTATTCTTTTTTTCTCTTTGCATTTCAGTTTTGGAAGTTTCTGTTGACATATATTCAAACTCATTCTTTCCTTGACTGTGTCTGGTTGAACTGTTCAAAGTCACTCTTCATTTTTTTTTTCTAGCAGTTATTTTTATTTCTAGCATTTCCTTTTTATTCTTTCTTAGAGTTTCCCACTTTTTGCTTACTCTACCCATTTATTCTTACATGTTATCTACGTTTTTCACAAGAACTCAGCATATTAATTATAGGTTTAAAATAATTCTTTGTATGAGAATTCTAATATCCCTGTCATATCTGAGTCTTGTTCTGATGCTTGCTCTGTCGCTTTATTTTTTGTCTTTTGACATGTCTTATTATTTTTGCTTGAAAGCTAGACATGATGTGCTGGAAAAAAGGAACTGTGGTATATAGCCTTTTACTGATGTGGTAGTAATTTGTGGAGAGGATGGGAAGCATTCTATGGCCCCATAATAAGGTCCCAATCTTTTAGTGACCTAGGCCCCTGGGCTGTGACCTTTACAATTGTTTCTCATCGCTTCACCCTCACTTTCTTTAGTGAGACAGGTGGACTACAGGATCTGACCTTGATTATTTCCTTTCCCCCTGGGGAACTCCTCCACACCCCCAAGTAGATTAGGTTATGGTAACATCAAAGGTTATTAGCATTGGTAAAATAGTTACCTTTGAGAGCACCCCTTTTTTTCAAGGAGAAAAAAATGGTCTGGGCATATTTCAAAATAGCTGCTTTTCTCTTCTCCTGATGAGAAGCAGATTTTTCTCCAGTTTACACCTTGAGAATTTGATAAATCTCCTAGAGGTAAAACCTACGAAATTATGAGGGTCCTCCTATGACTCAATCCCTCCTGGAGTTTTCAAGTCTTCAACTTGTCCACACTGAGCCTCCAGCAATTCATCAATTCCAGTTTAGGTTTTCTTACCCCGACACTAGTCACAACTACAGGCTTTTCTGTTCCAAGGCTTTTGGGTTAGTCAGCTGTGATTTTCTGTATTTGTCTATCTCTCCAATTTCAGGGGCATCGGTTAGCCCTGTAAACTTGTTGTTTTCTCTCTATTTAGCTTTTTTTTCTTGTGAGGATGGGAGTGATTACCTCCAAATTCCTTACATGTTGTACTGGAAACTGGAAGCCAGCATTTTCTTATAATAGCAACAGCTTAAAAACATGCCAAATATTCATCAGTAAAGCATCGGCTATTGAAATTATGCTGTTTCCACCAAGTGGACTACTATGCAATCAAAATGTCAGCTTTAGATGTTCTTATATGGAAAAATCCATAAGATATTTTAAGTGAAAAAATGCAAGGTGCAGAAAATAAATAATGGTGTGCCCCTGGTGGAGCAGCGTTTAGGTCAATTGCTTCCAGAGGAGCAAGCCACATATCCCTGGGTTCGTGTCCCGGGTCCCAGAGGAAGCAACTAATGCGAACAACTAAATAAAGATAAAATAAAGATGCTTCCTTCTTCTTTCTCTGCCTGCCTACTCACTTCTATTTCTGCCTACATCTTTCCTTAAAAAAAAAAAAAAAAGAAATAGTATGTTAACATTTGCTGACTATTCTTTGAAAGGGATAAATGTTTGTTTTTACAAAGGACATGTAACGTACCTACTAGTCTTTAAAGTAAATAAAAAAATGCATTTTTTAATGCTTAGCGGAAAATATATCAAAACTATAGCAATCACATTTTAGCATTCTGGGTGTTATTTTTATTTGTGTCTCAATTTCCCAAACTTTCTTAATTTTCCTATATTATTTCTATAATTTTTATTACTATAATTTTTAAGGGATATGCATATAAAAATATGGAAGGAAATACACAAAAATGATGATGGTCATTGGTTTTGGTCATGGAAGTAAGGAAGAAGGAAAATTTCTAGCCCATTTACCAGAGATTTCGTAATGTCGTATTACATTTACAGTAATTTTTGTTTGTTTGGGACACACATGCGGGTTTTATTTGGTTTAAGCTTCTGGTATCCAGATTTGGCAAACTGTTAAGTGAAAAGCCCCTTTAGAGAATGGTGCTTGGATCAGACCTGCTTCTGTTGGCTATACTACTTCCAACAACTACCATTTCCTAATAGTATGCATTTAAAAGCTACCATGCACCACTATTTCGATATGCAATGCCATGCCTTTTGAAGGACCTGACCAAGTAGAAAGGAGTGACCGATTTGGAAACACTGTTCATCATGATAATTGAAGATTATATAAATACTTAGCAGATGAATTCTGTCATAAAATTCCTAAAGGAAGTGATTCTTGAACCTAAATAGCCTGAAATAGCCTGAAGGCACCTCTTTAACTTGGATCTTTAGCACTTTATTCCTCTGCTGGTTCCAGATGTCTTAGCAAAGCTATTTTATTTATTAAGAATGATTTAGGAGTTTAGTATTTTAACAAACTTTCCTCAAATATTCCAAACAACTGTGTTGAGACTAGATTATAAGTAATTTCCTCATAATTTTGTTTACATTATCTGTATTTCCTCTTTCCCCCAGTGACAGGACAAGTATAAAATTCTAGACAAGTTTCTGTCTGGAGTGCCGTATTATAACTTAGTGACATACAAATGAACAATGTTATAGTGTGTGAGTAACAAATGAGCATGTTTATTTGAGTCTAAAAGTATTTAATTTTGTTCTGGGATAAGCAGTAATATTTTCAAATTATTGTAGACTTTGAAGAGGCTTGTAAAAGGAAAAGTTGGTTGAAAATGTGCTTGTTTACAAAACTTCCAGGTTGACAAAGAAGTAGGAGAGTCTGCTAAGGCAGCAGGCAAGATGGAGCTGAAGCTTTCTCCGGCTGTAATCATGTAGAGAGAATGTGGTAAGAATGTGACTTAAAGTTTCACTTGAAGTACGAAGTGGCTAGATTTTGATTAGGAAAATATTTAAGAAAGTCAAATTGACTTTCTTATTCACATTTAAGTCATGAGGCATTTATTTTAGGTAAGACCTGGACATTTTGGAATAATCTGGATAGGCACATGGCCAGAGCTGAGATATACGAGGTATGTGTATATGTGTGTGTGTATATATATATATATATGTATATGTATATATATATACTAGATCTAGCATAGGGTCAGGAGTGAGGCAGAATTAGTAGCCCTAAATTATGCTGAGGCAATTCACCTGTGCCACAAGTGGGTGCTAGGAAGATTCAGCTTCTTAGGAGCAATTGTTTACACTCCAACTGCAAAAATGTACACAGTACTTAATTCCAAATGAAATAAGCAAGCCTGTGTCAGTAAAAAATGAAAGAAGAGGATCAGATTATTTTGTATTGTGGTGGTTTACAAATGTATCTATATCTATATATAGTAGAACCCTTCAAATTTTAAATAAACCTCAAAAGATCCCAAACTAGAGAAGAACAGTGAAGTAATACTGTGGACTCTGCATGCAAGTCCTTGCATAGGAATAGGTCACTTTCAAACAGGTTCTCCCAGAACAGGATGGATAAACTAATTTTAAGCATGTCTGTTCTAGACACTGGAATCTAAAATTCAGTTGACTATCCATGAAAAATAACATGTTATCAGCTGTGGATCTTTTATATTATACTTTGTTCTCCCTAGTTAGAGTCTCTGCTCGTTGTCCTGAAGGAAGATGAGCTAGGACCATTTACTTGGATTCTCAGCTATCTTATTTTTATATTAAAAATCTTCAGTCATTATGGATTTACCTAATTCCATTCAAATTTCAAAGCCTTCTTTAGGGGACGTATAATGAAAGCTCTCTCCTCTTTTATTTTAGGTTGGCAATTACAGCACTTTTTTTTTGAAAGTATTTAATCTCTTATCTACAGAGCTCCTTTGAAATTTGCAGCCTTGAAAGAATTCAATAATATCAACTTATCCAGAAAGTTCTGTCCATTCTTTCAAGTTAAGTGTCCTAGTATACAATGTGTATACTTATCAAGCATTTCTAGGTGAAAAATCAGAGCGCAAACTGGGGGGGGCGGTGAGGGGTATACACACCCTGGGGGCTCAGGCAGATGAGATGCAGCTGTGTGGACTGCGTAAAGCCCAAAAACCTGCGTTTGTGTCTTAGGGCTTGGGTGAAAAACCAATGTGACATAAATAAATATTGTTTCTTCCTTCTTGCCTGCCTTCCCTCTGCTCTTTAAAAAAGAAAGAGAAAACAAAGTGCAATGGGAAATTTTATGAGGAAATAGCATAAGGTTTTGTCCTATCAAGGCAGAAGCAGGAAGTTAAACAGTTAAAGGACAGGTTTTTAAAAAAAGAGAAAACAAAACCAAGGAAATAAGGAATGCCTGGACTATCTGGCATTGTTACATTGAACCTATTCTTTTAACTCAGCACTTCTCATTTCCTATTCTGTCAGTGGAGTGGAAGGTGTCAAAAGCGGGCCATCGTGGAGGTCACAGTCACTCTGGGAGCCTGGGTGCACACTGGGTAACTCCAAAGTGTAGGAAAGAGCTACTTGACTTGATAGGCTACCCCTAGAGCTGCAGATGGGACTAAATTATGGGCTAGACCACATGAAACTGAATTTTCCCCACTTTAAAACATTGTTGGTAAAATATATGTAACAAATTTTACTATTTTAACTGCTTTAATGTTCTGTTTATTGACTTTAAGTACATTCACAATGTTGTACAACTATTACCAGTTTTCATTTCCAGAACTTTTTCATCTTCCCAAACAGAAGCACTGTAGTACATGTTACACCAGATGCCCATTCTCTTCTCCCAGTCCCCCTTGGTAAGCTCTGTTCTACTTGCTGTCTCCATGTATTTGTCTATTCCAAGTACCTCATGTAAGTGGAATCACAGAATGTGTGACGTTAGTGTGGTTTCCTTTACTTAAAAGTTTTCAAGGTCTGTTCATGTTGTAGCATGTATTGGAGTTTCATTCTTTTTGAGCCTGAATAATATAATATTCCATTATGTGTACATACATATTTGTTTTTCCACTCATCTGTTAATGAACATTTAGATTGTTTCCACATTTTGGCTATAGTTAATAATGTTGCTCTGAACATGGGTTTCTAAATGTTTTGAGTCTCTGCTTTCAACTCTTTTAGAGAGGTGCTGGGTCGTATAGTAACTTTTGGAGGACCTGCCAAGCTGTTCTCCACAGCAACTGCACCACTTTACATTCCCACTAGCATGTACAAGAGTTCCAACTTCTTAACATCCTTGCTAACACTAATGTCTCATTTTTTGAGAATAGCCATCCTAATGAGTGTGAAGTAATAGCTTGTGGTTTTGATTTGCATTTCCCTAATGACTAGTGATGTTGGGTATCTTTTCATATATGTATTGCAAAAAATCCTGCTGGGATTTTGAAAGGGATTAGGTTGACCCTGTAGAGCAATCTGGGGACTATTCCTAACTTAACATTGAACATTGGTTGTTTTTCCATCTATTTTTGATCATCCTTATTTTCTTTCGGTAATGTTTTGTAGTTTTCAGTGTAGAGATTTTGCACTTCTTTGTTAAATTTACTCATATGTACTATGTACTTCATTCATTCTTTTTGATGCTATAGTATTGTAGATGAACTTATTCTTAATTTCATTTTCAGATCATTTATCGCTAGTATATAAAAATGGAATTGATCTTAAATCATGCAGTCTTGCTAAGCTTGCTTATTATCTCAAGTTTTTTTTTAAATAGTAGATTCCCCAGGATTTTCTATATACTAGATCATGTCACCTACAAATAAAGGTAGTTTAATCCTTCCTTTCTTACTTGATGCCTTTTAGTTCTTTTTCTTGCCCTGCTTTGAATCTCAGGTACAATATTGAATAGAACTGGTGAAAGCAGATATCCTCATTAAAGGCGCAGTTTTGAGAGTGTTAAAAGACCTGTATTCAACACTTAACCGTATGGTGACCCTGGGCAAATCATTTACCCTGTTTCTTTATCTAAAATTAATGACATTAAATGTTCTGGCTACCTAAAGGATTCTGAAAATTAAATAAAACCATGCACTTAGTAAACCTACAGTTGACATGGATGGTAGTGTCTGCTCTTTAGGAATTGATAAGCTAGTGGAGAAGATAAGCCATTATGGAAATAATCATAAAAACAAGATAAAATGTGCTATGAATTATTACAGCTTATTAGCCAATTTTTGCAGTGAGATCTTTGTACAGTCTAGTGCTGTACAGAGAAATGGTTCAAAAAATTTAAGATACTAGTAATAATGCTCTCACCGTGTCACCAGTTTGGATTCCACATTAGCAATTCTTTAGTACTAACAGTAACCATAGCATAACTAAATTCAACCATGTCTTATACAAAATATAATAATGTTTTATTGGATTTTGCTATGATTTGGTGTCCACAGCATTTGCAACTCAAAAGGAAATCTGTGGTAAATTAAGAATAGCATTTCTTTGCTCTTCATTTGGGCCACCAAGGTAGACTGTGCAGAATTGTTTTCAATACTTCATTTATTTTAAATTAGCCTGATCATCTTCACCTTGTACTAGAAACTTGTAGAAAAGTCTGTGGCACAGTGTATGTCATAGGGGTTCTAACGCTAAATTGTGTCGATGATTCAACAACAGGCTCATCTTGCTATATTTTGCAGTGTCTAGTTGTCATGCTGCCTGGGGCACTGTTATTTTTCCTCTGCCGGTTTGTTTTAAAGGCGCCTATGGCTAAAGAGTGGTGGGTCAGCCAGTAAAGAAGCCTAAAAGCTTTCTGGTACGGATGCGGCAGGATCATGTGAATGAATTTCTCAGAGCGTCTCCTTTATTGGGCGGAGGTAAGGCCTCCATTCCCAACCCTCCCCCTCGACTCCCCCGCCAGCGATAGCCACACCTTCCCTCTAAGGGCGCCGAGAAGGTGGTCAGGGTTTTCGGACCTCGCACCGCGGCTTCCCTAAGGTGGCCACCCTGCAGACCTGGCTAGCTCACGGGCGTGACGCAAGTCAGCTTTGTCGCCGGGTACTAGGAATACGACCACCCTAGGAGTGAATCTAGTCTTTCCGTTGCCCCTCCCCCCACAATCCCGGAAGGGGGGGGCTGGTGACGTCATCATCCGGGCACTTGTCGGCGAGGCAACAGTTCACAATGGAACAAAAACAAGCAGCCCAACTCTTTCTCTGAGCGACGCGGCTCTTGCGGTTAACCCTGTCCTGGCCACACACCCAGCCAATTCCCATCTCCCACCTCCTCCTACGGCGAGGTTTGCCAGAGCCTACGTCTCCCTTCCCCCAGTTCGGGCCGTCCTGGTGCCACCTCCGCCTTCGCCACCGTCCGAAGTCGAGGGGTATGGAACACAGTTCCTGGTCGTAGACCAACTTTGGCGGAAGGGGCCGGAAGAAACGGTACTAAGCGAAGAACCTTTACCGCATTGTCTTTCCCTCCCCCACCCTAGCTCTCTGGGCTCCAGCGTCTCCACTGGCCCAACTCCCCTAGTGGTACGCGCCACGCTCCCAGGCTCCACCGCCCGGTCGGAGCGGGAAAGCAGGGAGCAGTGGGAGCCGCTGAGCGAGAC
>RJWH01011058.1:0-13837 GCA_004363575.1 Solenodon paradoxus | reverse complement strand
CGTTTTTGCATGCCAGAAGTCTGATGTGGGTCTTGCTAAACGAAAATCGAGGCATTGGCAGACCTGTATTCCTTTCTGGAGATTGTCAGAGAGAATCTGTTTAGAAAGGATTTGCCTTGTCCAGCTTCTAGCGGTTTCCAACAATTCTTTCTCCAGGCCTCCCTTCCATTTTCAAAGTCAGCAGTGAAGTGTTGGGGCTGTCATACATGATATCATTCCAATATCTGCTTACATCATCGCATCACTTTCTCTGACTTTCACTCTTCTCTTGACTCCAAAAATTCCCTAATGATTATATTTGACCCAGTCAACTGGTCCAGGATAGTCTTGCCATCTCCAAGCAGCTGACTAGTAAGCTTAATGTCATCTGTGAACTTCGTGCTCCTTTAACAAATTCCCAAATATTGCTGATGATTTCTTTGGGGCACTATTATTCTGCCCCCATTCCTCTTCTTGGTCGGGTTTAAATAATGAGGGGTAGAGACCGAGTTCTTGAACAGGATTAGCAAAGGTTAGCTGATTGTGACTGAAGGGAAAATGATATTTCTGAGATACTCAGAAGTCTCACCTCCAGTCTGAACTTTCTTCAGAGTACGTTTGTGTGACTGCAGGAGTGCATTTTGCAGAATGAGGTCAGAACCAAGATTTTCAATCTGTAGGATTCCCAGAAGACTGCTACTGATTATCGCTCTTTTTCAGTATGAATATTGCCATCCTAAATAAGAGAAAATTGATACCTGCTACTCCTATATTCTTTGGTCCTAGTCAAGAAATTATTATTATTATTGATGCAAATGACCACACTGCATAAACACAGGTCATTTACTAGTATAATTGAGAAGACCACTGGTTCCTGAGTTTCAGTACATTCCCCTGGGTTTCTACCTTTGTTCACGTATCTATCAAGATCCTGGTCTCTGCAGGTGAGAGACCTGTGTTATTACCCATCGAATCATTTCAGAGGAATTTACCACCAATCAGCTCTCTTGGGAAAACCCACCTGCTTTAATTGTTCAGATGTGCTTTCCAGTCTTCTGAAATATGCATTCTTCCATTTTATCACTTAACTCCCAGAATTCTAGCCCTGTACTCTGGTTTTAGATGTGACCACTGTCCCTCAGCTGAGTCTAGAACTCTGGACTTGAGTCCTAAGCTCAACTTTTTAAGGTTTGTCCCTTACCTTAGAGTTGGCTGGTCACCCCAAATTGGATTTTCATTTTTTTCTCTGTTTCTACCCATCTTCCAATCTTCATGCCTACACTTGGGACCGTATCAGGCAGGCAGAACTCTCTGTGAGGTCTTACTGACCCTACCAACTTTTTTCAAGACTTTCTGCTGTCCTCTTTCTGAGATCCTTTAACTTGGACCAGACACTGAGACAAAGCTTATGCCCGTTAAGATAGAAAGTACTTTAATAGGAGAAACAAGGTCACTTCTGACGAGCATACTGTCCATAATCTTTTTAGTACTTTATAAAGAATTGAGGCATATAGGAACCAAGGCTTTTGCATCTTTAGCAGTTAGAGCAAAGTTGTGAAAAAGAAAGGAATCTCAATACTTTTTCACTGAATAGGGATTATCATGATCAGGAAAGATTTTGTTCGCAGAAATTTGAGTCACTGGAAGTTTTTTCTTTTTTTTTTAAATTGTGTGTGTGTGTGTGTGTGTGTGTGTGTGTGTGTGTATTTTTAAAATTTGTTTATTTTGACTTTTAGTTGGAAACCTTTCTCAGGTTTCTAATTACACAGAAGTCATTTTCTCCAGGACCTTTTGGAAATGAACAGAATGATCCAGAGAGGAGCAACCGGTTGCAAAAGCAACCGAAAGCCAAAGAACAAGTGAAGGCTGAGTGCTGGGTTTTTCAGGATCTATTCTGGGTCATCGACCCAGCACTCAGGGCCTCTGGGAATGCAGAGGGAGCCACGGACACTGTGTCTCGGAGCAGAGTGAGGAATGGCAGGCTGTGGTGGAGGGACTGGAACGCCATCGCCAACACTGCCCTGAAGCCAGCCCTCCTCCTCAGGGGGAAAATATCCTTTCTTCACCAGCAAAATAGGGGCAAAGAGAAGGGAGTGGAGATATGACCTGGGGCTTCAGATGTAATGAAAATCTTAGGGAAACCCTTAGCACGTGAAAGGGACCATAGACTTAGCAGGAGTTTACGGAACAGACCACAGGGAAAAAGATTCATCTATAACCTACACCTTCCTAAAAAAACCTTTAAACGGTAGCTTCAGAATCAAAAGGTCCAAAGATAGACGATCTCAGGGAGCCAGGCCAGCTGGTGTTGAGAGGAGCCCTGCATCTGCAATGTCCTTTTGACCACCTGCTGGTTGCAAATCAATTATGACAAATATGCTGTGCCCAGAATGGGCATTTTGTCTTTGCTTGTGTTTTACAGGGTCTGACAACTTGAGTTTGGATGCTAGCATCTGTGATTACTCCCCATGTAACTCCAAACAGTGCTTGTAGCCTCTGTCTTCTGTGTAACGTGGCGATGGTGATACACTCCCCTGGCTGCTCAGCCTTGAGACATCTGAGAAGCAAAGCAGGTGAAGCATGTCACACAGCTGGAGAGCGTGTGGTCACTCAGTGCAAGCGCGGTGATTATCATGTCAATGTATTTTTATTGAAGGGACACTGCATTTGCATTAACTTCTTCTGAGGTGTACATAGCAGCAAATTTATATCTGCATACAGCACAATAGGCATTAATGTTACTACGGTTAGTCGAACTCAGGAACTTGAAAGATGAGCTTAGAGCAATCGCTAAAGTTCTGTTGCCTGGTCTTATCCCACCACCAGGCTAACTCACAGAGAGAAACAAGCTTTCTTTACACTCTCCAGGGGATTGACTTCAAAGTCAAGCCTCTCCACACCCTACAGTTGGAAGTGAGCTCCTTTGGGATCGACTGCGAAACAGTTGTATGCTAAGGTTTAACTCAGCCAGGCTCACGTTTAAAAACGTTGCCCTGGCAGCCAGCTTGGCACGGCGGAGATCTGAAAGCTGGCTTCACACTCCATTGTCTCAGAAGTCAGCGGTCATTTTGAAACATGGCCGGAGCGGACAGTGATGGCATTTGGCCTCTGGATCTTTCAGTCAGCGTGGAGCACTGTAGAAACACCAACTCAGTGGGGTTCCCAGATTAGCTCTGTTTTGAATTAGTGCCTCCAATGTGGGTGGTAGAATGCAAACAGGGAGGTTAAATGAACATACTCAAGTGCAGAAACAGAGAGCTTTTCGAAAATAGTATTCATGTTTTGCACATAAGCCTTCATAGCTTTTCGACCTGCCTCCTATTTCTTCTCGGCCTTCTCTGCAACCAAATGCATTCTATTACATTTAGAAATATGTTTATACCTAGAAAGTCAATGACATTAAACCACCACAGCTGTCTCATGTATTCCCTGTTTTGGCAGGTGGCGGTTTTGCTGGTGGACAGAAGTCAGGAAGGTAAGAAAGGGGTTTCCTGGGGTTTGCTGTTATCAGTCACTACTTGTTTGCAAGGTCACTTGAAATGGAAGGGACAACAGAGTCATCCCTGGACCTAGTCATCGCCACTGGTAGGCCAGCAGTGAGATTCTGATGGCTTCAGGCTCAGGAGTAGTAGCTTACAACTGGCTCCTACTTCTCCCATCCGCAGAAAGGTTCTTGGGTTACCATTTTGTAGGGCGGACACAATAGAGAATAAAGACAGGAAGGAGCAGGAAGAGAAGGAGGAAAAGGAGGAGAAACAGAAGGAGCTGGAAAAGCAGGAAGAAGAGCAGGAGAAATTAGTATTTCTCCTAAAGAATTGCTGAAGGAAAACACATCTGGAAAAAAACAGAAATATCACAACATTTACTTCTATTATTAATTTTTTATAGGATGAGAAAGCACTTCACAATTTGAACACAGGTTCACCCATAACTGGTGAACACATTAAGGGAAGGTAGCCGGCTTTGACCTGGAGGAATTCTCTAATATCAGTGGATGACCAGCTGGCTAGTCTAATCAGAGAAGACACCCTTGCATCGGTTCCTTCACTACAATGTATTGCTGACATTTTAAATTTGAGAGAAGGATGTCTATATTTTAGTGCATCTCTGTATGATAGACATGCACTTGACCCGGCATAAAATGGGTGCCCCAAACAAGCTGTTTTTACTGTCATCTCCTCACTGTGTCTTCCTCTTCACCCCTGGGCTCCTGCCTCAGGTGATGCGCCATCATCCTTCACCTATTGACAAAGCGTTTTACAGGGTATCCTTGTCGTCTCCTGGGCACGCATATTGTCATGTTCACTTTCTCCATCATCTTCAATGGCCCGTTTGCAGTAGCCCCAGGTGCTCTGTTCTCTTTCCTAATCTCCTAAGACTTAGTGTTGACCCCCAGCTTCTGCATCCCCTTCACTTGTTTCACCTTTACCATCTCCCCCTGGGGGTGAAATGTTTGCCCTCTTCTCCCCTTCGCACCTGCCAGTCTCCCTACCTTGGTCAGCCCTGGCCCTGAGCATGAACCCTTATCTTCTCCTATGTAATGGTGCAAGTCCACCTCTGCAATGCTGGCCTTGTCTCTTCCAATCACTTCACCCTTGGACCAAGTCGACACCAGGGACCTTCCTATTAACTGCACCCTTGTTTAGGGTTTGCTTGTCTGCACAGAGGAATTGCCTAGTTTCCAGGGTCTAGCCCTCAATGCTTCTTATCTCACTGCTCTAACCACCCAGTGCATGTCTCCATCTGTGAGTGGAACCCTATGCCCCAGCGGTTACCGTGGTCAGCTTCTTCCTTAGAGGGGAGCCACCATTTCCCAGTGCCTTTGGGTCCTCCGGAGGACACTCTGCAATGATCAGAGCTTGAGAACAATCTAATGATCAGGGACAGGGGTGTATGAGGTATATAGCAATGCCTAAGAAAAGCAGAATTGGGAGAAGGGACTTGTCTTGTTTCATGCTAACAATTTTACTTTGAAAATATTGACACATCTATACTTGTGTGTTTGCTCTTTGGCACCAGTTTCTTGACTGATAAGTTACTGTGAATTGTTTAGCAGGAGCTCTGAGTTCCTCTCCTATCCCTTGGTAGGCAGTGGCTTTCCACTTGTTATTTTAGGCTTCATGAATGTGTCCAATTTAAGAAATGAACAAAGGCCTTTTTAAGTTTCTGGAAAAAGTGGCCTTATTTATTATGTGATTCTATTCGGCACAGGCTGTCGCTGGTGACGAAGGCAGGGAAGAGAAGTAGGGTTTTAGTTCTTTAGCCTCTTGGGCCATCGAGTAGGAAGTCTACCAGCCCACCCTTTGCAGCGAATGCTAGACACACTTCAGTGCCTAGTCTGGGCTCCAGTCAAACATCAAAATCCAGAAATCAATTTTGAAATGTTATTTTGGGTGGTGTTGCAGGCATGCTTCTGGCAAATTTCCTAGTGTGTTACTAACTGCTCCAGTAGGATACAGTGAGAATGGCGAATCTCAGCCTGTTTGCAGTATATCTTAAGGCCACATCTGCAGACTGTAAAGTGCTTTTCTCATAGACACTGCAACATGTCACTGGAAGTCCAAATATACATCCTGATGAACTCATTGGAGTCTAGCTCATGTCTGGATGTCCTGCTTTGAGAAGTAGAAAGTCCGTGTTCCTTCGATTTCTAGATATTTCTTCCCATGGTTAGTTTGGATACCTCCAGACAATGATGGTCAATTATTCAGAGCAAATATAGAATCTTTTCTCTTTTCTGATGCCTTAGATTATCATGAACAATATTATGCTTCAAAAGGTTCACCTTTGAGCAATATCGATTGTTTTTTAAAGTTTAAAAAAATAAACACCCAAAAAACAAATGGATGCAAGATAAACTTTAAAGGATGTGAGACGTGTTTAAAGTCACTTGGAGTGCCATTCTAAATAAAACAAAATGGCTTCTGCGGCAAAACGGGTCTCTTTCTTAGTTTCCTCTGACGAGGTCTTCTGACGTTCATTGGCAGATTAATGTTAAAAGCTGGACGGCTGTGCCACTCATGGATCCTGCTGACCTGGCCCACTGCAATGAGTAAGTTTGTTGCTCCGAGGTCATACATGTCTATTTTGTGAGTTTTCTCTTTAAGAGATAGGCTTGTGAAGAATTATCCCTGAGCAGTATGATAGTTTCCACATCTCTATCCAAGGATACTTATCTGTGAAAAATTTAAATGATTAAGTTCATATAAGTACTCAGCCTCTTAGCTGAAACTAGACAGACGCCAGGTATGATGCTGATGCTGATGACTTCAATCAGATTGTCATGAGTCCTTATCTAACTTGGAGGGGGAAGAGAGTCTTTTTCTGGTGTCTGATCATTTTCTCTTTTACTCATGAAGGTGCGTTGTGAAAATAAACCCACATATCCAACATTTTTCAGATGTTCATTGGGAAGTAGGGATGCTATGATGATGCCTTCCCTTCCTCCTGGTTGACCTGCTCTGGGAAGATTTCCATCAATAGAAGTTCTCTGCACAACCATCTCCTGTATGTCCGAATCTCTTTTCTATAGTTCTGCCCATTACCAGTAACGCCTTCAATGACAGTCATCTGGAAATGCCTCCAGGAAAACCTACATCAGGGCTTCTCAAACTAGTTATGTGCAACACCAGTTTATATTCTTTATTTCCAAGTAACAAAGGCTAACATTTCTATAAGATACAGTAGAAGAGTGAATTGCTAGAAACAAAAAGATATACAAACACAAGTCTACTGATCATCACTTGGGTGTTGAGCGACAGTCAGTTTGTTAAAAGTTTCTAAATACTTCCTTTCCTTTTCCATGTGTATGCCACCATGAACAGATTATACATAGCAGGAGGACCAGCATTAGTCTCTAGAATAAACTTGGAAGAGCACTGTCTTAAGTTTCTTGGTAGAAGACCATCTTAGTTTAACTCTCTGGACAAACACATTCCTGCTAAGTCTTGTGATGGAAACAGATATTCTAAGTCTTAAATTGTTGCCTTGTGAAGGAACCTTCTTAACAATCCAGGCTGACACCTTTCCCACAGCCCAGTCATGTGCTCTGAAAAAAATATTTTTTGTTTTATTACCTTCTTGTGATTAGGAGGTTTTCAGTTTAGAACATACCTTTCTTTGGGTTTCCTGTTTCATCTTGTTTAAAGTGCTTGAATTCAAGAATTCGGGGAATTTGGCCAAAGTCCCAAATTCCTCTTGAATTTCTCTCATATGACATAGGGAGAAATATACAACTGAGTATCAAAAAGAATGGGGGTAAATGGTTCCCTGGGGTAGATATGCAAATCAGGCATCAATAATAATTCTGGGCGCCATTAATTAGTATTCATATGTAGATAATGAAATTTCTGGAGAGAGGGAACAATTGCACAATTTTAATACAGGAAGCTACTTGTCTGCATATATGAGGAAACATTCTTTATAAAATGACAGCAGCAGCAACAAAAACCTGATAATAAACAAACAAGTCCTTAGAGTTTTATTCTGCAAAACGAATTACCACAAAGCCGTGTCTCTCCAATGTTTGTTATTCCTGGTGTACAATTTGAAAAAACTTTTTTTGTAGCCTTAATTTTCCTTCTATTCAATTTTTATTCTTCCTATGTTTGTTATGAAAGGAAGTGCTCATTGGGGTCCAAAAGAGATTTAGTGGGTCTTTGAGGAATCTTTCCTGAGCCCTTTTTGGTATTTTGGACAAAAGCTAGTCAATGATTACTGAGATTTTGACAAAAATCAAACTCTTTAATATATAATTATAGGAAAAGTGATTGATAGAATCTTCATCACCTAAATAAATGCAGCTTTGCATGAAACCAATAAATTGCTAAGCTCTTCATCCTGAGGCAAAATTCTGGAGCTGGTAAACTAAGAAGACCCAAAGATGTTTACACACAAAAGGAGGTGCAATAATCTCTTATCTGTTGCCAGAGGGCAGACTTAAAGTGCATATTACTTTCAAAAAATAATTAATCAAATTAAGGGTCTTTTGATAATTCTCAATGAACATTTAGCTACCTCTAAGCACTTTAGTGAAAGATAAACACTATTCAACCTACTCATTTCCAGAAAAAATCTTTACCAGATAGCAAAGCATAAAAATTAATTCTAGGAGTAGCTTATCTGTCAAGGTATGAAATTTTCCTGCTTGCATGTCATTCTTTGCAGTTTAATCCACAATATTTCTCTACATCTGTAGAAAGCATAGATAAAAAATTAACATAAAACACCATAATAATCAGTCCAGCATCTTGTAGTTGTTGGCTTAGTTCCCACAGAAGGAAACTTTTTAGGTGATTTTCTCTCCTTTAACTTTTAAAAGGGGGAAGAAAAGAGTTTTTGGACTGAGAGGGTTCGGGGTTGGATGAAACAAGGTCTTGTGGGGGTGTTAGGGTTCAGACTGACCCTATCCATGGGGAGGTGACTTCTACGACATCTCTCTATGAAGTAGAACACCCCACCTTTAAAAGCCCAGATGTGGGAACTACAGGAGAGAAACATGTACATCTTGTTCTGTATTTTTTGGAAGAGTTACAATAAATGAGTTTTCATATCTAGAGCAACTTCTTTAAGGGGACAGCTTTATCTAGAGGCTATTTCTGTCAATTTTAGTGCCAATAGAAAAGAAGAAAAGGAAAGTGAGTGTTCTGAATTCTTGCATCATGCTGGAAGGGAGCTCTGTGGTGGTTATTTGGGTTTATTGATTCCCAGAATGAATGAAGTCCCTTTCTCAAAACCCCATTTCATCTTGGATGTCAGAGTCTACATTGGAGCTGTGGGAAAATGAAGTCAAATCCCTTCCCTCCAACTGTATCCAACTTGGTAAAAGGAGATATATAATTACACATGTAATAATTATACACAGAACATAAGAAGGCAAAGAGATATTATGAGAGTATCCAGGAGGGTCATATGAGCCCAGACTTAGAGGTTCAAAGAAGGCGCCCAAGAGATGACAATGACTTGAGACAAGATCAACAGAAAGAAGGTGGGGCAAGGTATTGCATTTCAGGGTAAAGGGGGGCATATCAGAGTTAAAGGGGACAGATAACTCTTCTGTTCAAGGCATATCAGTCATTCACTGTAAAGGGCATTGATGTTTATATGGAAAATTCTTGAAGAACAAATCCATCCTACGATGGAAGAAATATAAGAGAAACGTAATTGATCGAATGTCTCTAGAAAATGATAGAGTGTCAGTGTATTTACAGTATCTGGACATGAGGTGAACCCTGTGGAGGTGCTTAATGATCACTGTGGTAATTTGGAATTCTGTTTTTCCAAGGGATAGGACTATCCCCAGGAGACACACAGTCTTAGGTCTGTGTAAATGTCTACGAGTAGGGCACCAGGAGAATTTCTTTTTTTTAAGTCACAGGGTTACTGCTGTTGGGAGCCCAAACTGGGAACCACTGCTCTCCTCTTCCCAGGTGTGTGTGTGTGTCCACATGTGCTCATTCAGGGGAAGGCATGGTTAGGGAAGTTCTTTGAGGTGCATGTGGAAGGATGAATATAGTTATCAGATGGAGAATTAACACTGGAACATGCAAGAACAATTGATGTATGAAAAGGCACAGTGGGTTCTGGGAATTGAAGTGGAAGAAAAGGAGGCTGAAAGGAAGCAGGGCATGTCCCAAGTCTATGAAAGGTGGGTGGGATTACACTGCACATGGCAAGGTGTCACTAAAGACCTTGAAGAGCCAGTGGGGCACAGTCATAGATCACTCCAATGGGTAAAGTGGAAAGTGGATGTAGGGTGATTTTAGTGAGAGGTCTCATTAACTGTGACCTCTGGTTCCTGTACCTGTTTTGAACTTTTTCCTGTCAAGTCTTTTTTTCACTCTTTGACGACACATTGGAATAGAGAAGAGAAGAGGCAACAGAAGGAGAAAGTCAGCAGAAGCCATGCCTGGTAGAAAGAATGATCTTGCCACATTCTATGGTGGGAAGCTCCTCAGGTGGCTCCAGCATCCTGAGTGAAATATCCAGAGATATGGAGTTTCATTCCCACTCTGAAGAGGACTAGTCTTCCTCAGCACGCAGCTAGTGGCTCTCTCTTTAGGCGGTTGTTACTCAAACTGACCCTCCTGGACCAGCAGGATCAGAATCACTTTGGAGTATTATGAAAATACAGAATGCAATTTCTTATCCAACCCCAACTGAATCAGAAACTGCATTTTAACAAGATTTCAGGGTAATTTTCATGCGTTAATATGGAGTAGATGTTGACCAGTACTTTTTGTCGGATAACGTATTATGATTTCATAATAATATTTGATTTGTGCTCCTAAGGAAGCCAAAGTAACATAGCCATAGTGACCACTTTTTTGAAGTTTGCAAGGAAAATAAATTAAATGGGAAGCAATATATTTTAGAGATATTTGCCCATACATTTTTTTTTAAATGTGAATTTTGCTATTAATTGGTGGCCAGCAATTATCAGTCAGCACAATAAAGAGTGCAGGAAGAAGACACAAATAATCATGGAAAAAGAATTAAAAAGAGTCAGTGATGCTTAGTTTAGTGATTTAAAAATAGTGATATGCTTTTGGTTAGAAATGTGTACATCATAAAACTGATGCTTCTTTTTATAACATCATTTTGAAATGAAAAAATGAGGTCCTATAATCTCATTATATATATTGATATTTAATATTTCCTGATTCCACTGGAGAGTCATTGCTCTAGCAAAGTTTTCCTTGAGCTAGTTTTGACCATGGTGCGATTGGAAAAATACCCCATTTCCACTCTTCAGCGGGAAATGAATAGTGGAAGAAGTGGAAGTGGGTCACTGTATAAGCAAATTTTTGTGGTTTGCCTTAGCACAGCGGTAGAGATGACGTATTTTTGAATCACAATGTACATATGACTTAAAGTACAGTGATTGCAAAATTATGGCCTTCAATTATTGTCGATGAAAGCATATATGACTATATACTCTGGGGTTAGCCAAACAATCCACAACAAAGTCCAATGTAAATGAGGAAGCCAAGCCAGAAGTAATTCATAAGTAGAAGGCATTTGGAAACCATGACCAAGTTAAGACCACACTAATAACCAAGGATGCTTCCTGAAAATGACAGGAATTCCACAAGTTGTGCTCAATTAAGAGTTATGCAATCTTGCCAGCACCCCATGGCCACGGAGACCCTGAATTAGAATCCTCCATATGCCCTTTTAAAACAAGAATTAAAATTTGTCAATATACCATTTTACGGACTTCAGCTTATTCATTTAGTAGATGGCCAATATGTAACCTCTGAATGTGTAGAATAATGGCAATATACGAATTGTGAATCATTTTTTTGTAAGAATCAAAGGAGATAATTT
Organism: Solenodon paradoxus; assembly: GCA_004363575.1. Lineage (NCBI taxonomy): Eukaryota > Metazoa > Chordata > Mammalia > Eulipotyphla > Solenodontidae > Solenodon > Solenodon paradoxus. The sequence continues at coordinate 2,530 of RJWH01011058.1, read as the reverse complement.
GTTATAAGGAGACTCAATATGGATTAAAATCTGTATTTTTCCAAGTCCCCAACTGAGCTATCTAGTGATAATTGTACAATTTCATGGCTTCTTTAAGGTAATAGTGTTTTGTTTGTTTGATTTTATATTCTTAGTCTCAATATCCCATTGAGATTTGTCTGGGAACTAAGACTGAGTAATTCTACATATTTGCACACTCTCAGTTTTGTCTAAGACCAGGATAGAAAAAGGTTTCATATCACAAGCCAAGTCTGATTGATTTGTAATGGATTCGTGAGAGGCTCTGTTGAAACCAGAAACGTGTGTCTGGATTGATTAAGGATGTTGACCAAGGGTGTTGGACAGGGGAAGGGCAGCTACATGCCAGATTTTGCCCTGTCTGAAGCAGGTCCTCTTCTCCTAAACTCTAAGACAGGACATCAGTCCTCTGTTGCTTTGTGGAGGTCAATTTCTGGGATGATTGTTTGATGAATCTTTGATTTCCACTTCACCAGTTCCAAATCCAGCTCATTTTTTGTTTCTATTAGCCAGATAAAATATGGGATGCTCAGATAAATGTGAATGTCAGATAAATAATAAATGCATTTTAATATAAATATGTCCCCAATATTGCAAAGGATATACTTATACAAAAGCTGTTATTTATCTGACATTCAAATTCCATTGGCTACCCTACAGTTTGATCTGCTAAATCAGACTATCTACATTCAGCATTTTGGATAATAGTATCCTAATATCTGAATTTCTTTGTCATCTACCTCCAACTACTTCAAAGAATGCAAATTTTCTGAGCAGGATAATAGCTTAGTGCATCCCAGAGTGAATCAAGTAAATATGCAAACTAATCCTGAATTACAAAAGTTTGATAAATCTAAGGAATGTGGAATAGGGGGAGGGGGAGAGATTTAAAGGATTAGAGGGTCAGTGGAATGTAAGAGTAAAGAATGTTCATTATTGTAGGTTAGGATTACGCTATCAAAGGAGGAGGCTAAAGTAGGTAAGTAAAATCAGTGGGGTTAGTGGTGACTTTTAGAGAGGAATTCTAAAGGGAGAAAAGTAAGGCAGTATTATGTTTGGTTCCTTCAGATTTGCAATGACTTCCTAGAATAGCGGGAGGAGCAAAAGCAAGACATTTCTTGGGGCCCAGCCTGGTCTGAGGCTTGGAATGGAGATACTAAATTTATATGAGATTCTAAAATAGAGTGTTGATCATCTTTGGAGCTCAGCCAAGCATTCCATAATAATATTCTTAATACTTTAGAAAAGAGAAGTGGAAAGAAATCCCAATTAAATACAGTGCTTGGAGCTACTCTGAACTCTGCTTCCTTCTGCCTCTCTCACTCATGCAGGTATATAGGAATAAATGATAATTGACGATGTTTGCTTCAAACATTGAGTTATCTCTGTGGGCATGTGAATATGTTTAGTTGAAACCATGATCTTTTTGGGCAATACATCATGAACCCTAAGCTTAGGGTAAAACAACAGGAAAAGTGAAAACTGGAGTTTAGTCAAAGATGAAAATTTTGATCAGTCATAGAAAGATTCACATATAGCTGTTATTATTACAGATAATTTCCCTGGTGCAGTCACAAGATGTTCTGTAGGTCAAAGATTTCCACTACGAGGTGGCAGGTCATCTTGATCAATGGCAGGAAATCATCAAGGTGTTTGATGATTGTGGTTGGGAGCCATGTTGAGCTTTGCATTTTCCATCTAAATGTGCAGTAAATGTTTGATTGCAAGCATCTTTGAAAACTCAGCCCAGACGTCTTTCTTTTGTCTTATTGGCCTTTTTATTAAGCATGGAAGTATCTACTATGTGCCCGAGGACTGCAAACAAGCTGGGGTTAAAGATATTCACTTGATTATTTTCATATACAGCTTAGATTTTCAGCAAATTAGGAGACAATTCATTCACTAGCCTCCCAAAGGAGCTGGTAAACTGATTATGTCACCTCCTAAATCTCTCTCCCCCAGCTCCCTCTCTTTCTCTTTTCTCTCATCAGAGTCATTTTTGCATTACTTCTGCAGAGTCCCTAGAAAGATGAAGGCAGGGAACACAGATTATATGGCAAGTAGCGGGATTCCCTCTAGTCTTTTCCTTTGAAAGAAGCTTCCTGCTTTCTCAGGTTTTTGACCAGCTCAGGCTATGATTCTGCAGCACAGAATGCAGTGAGTGCCCCTGGCCTGCTCATAGCTCCGTCTCTGCAGTGAGTTGTCTGTGTATCTATCTGGTCAGTCTGTCCTCACCCTAGACCTACAGAAGCTCTCACACTGCCCTCCCCGTTTTGTCTTGCAGGTAGCATGACTTGCACATTACATGACCTGCTGATACTCTCTGAGCTGTTTACCACACTAAGCCTATCCTGGTGGTTTCAAGAGAAGCAGGAAGCCCAGCAGCAGGTGGGTGTGTAATTGTGTCATCTGGCAGTGCTGGAGGATCAGAGACAGCTTGTCTTTTCCATGATGAGCAAGGGGAAACCTCAGTTTCTTCAAAGCTTCTTCTTCCTCCTCCTCCTCCTCCTCC
>RJWH01011057.1:0-13833 GCA_004363575.1 Solenodon paradoxus | reverse complement strand
TAATACTAGAACTCAAAGGGACCTGGAGACTTTGACCTGGAAAATTGTGACCTGAGAAATAGGAAATTACTATTGTGGAATACAAGGTAAAGTGGTGACTTTGGAGTCAGGTAATGGTAAACCATGAGTTTTTCTCAGTCTCACAAAAAGCATATTAGCTCCATAAGAGCACCCTGTTATTATGTTCTCATTTATGTGATGCATAATTAGAAAAATATAACTGTCAGCAGAAAACCCACATTGCTTTTATGGTCCCTGAGAGAGAGAGAGATTATGGTAGGAGGTTCCAAAGGAGATCACTAGAGCATGTTGTTCTCTATCAAAAAAATTTGAGCAGTAATAATGCACTTCTTTGCAATCACAGAAGTGAGATCATTCAGGACTGAAAATCAGAAATCAAAAATCCAATCATGTACCCAGTAACTTAATGTCTTGGATTGTGTAAAAGTGGGAATGAGATATTGGATGGCGTGTGTGTATTTCTCTAATTTTAATCACATAGGGGATGCTGCTGATGCAATTATAGATGCAATGCCTTTCTGGAGTCAATTAACACAAACCAAGCAAGAGGTATTTAACCTCTCAGAGGTCAACTGATTTTTCTCCAAAAGAAGATAATTCAAAGGATAGTTTGTTTCATTCAAATGAAAAAGCATATGCATTAATTCCTCTGGCTCTTTCTATAATATTTTTGTCAACATATTAATTGTCAGAAACCTAGGTTGTACAATACACTTTCTGTACTGAAGCCAAAGAATATCATGAGAGGTCAATTTTGTACTAAGAAGAAACAAGTAAATAGGTAAGGTGTGAAAATGGAGAGACTGAATTCTGTAAAAGTGTCACCTGCATATCATCTCTCCATGAGCATACACAAATACCATGAGTTAGGCTGTCAAGAGTTTTGATCCCTGTTGTCCTCACATCTCCTACTTGAGGCAACAAATCCTTTTATGGAGAGACTGAAAAAGTCTGTATTTACTTGCTTTATGTCTTTATTACTCAGACCAAAGATGAAGGGGTTCAGCAAGTGTGTACACGATGTATATCACGGAAGCTATCGCACTGTCCTTGGAGTTTGGAGAAGCACCAGAACTAAGATAGACCCCAAATCCTGTCCCATAGAACAAAGAGACCATGGAGAGGTGAGACCCACACGTGGAAAATGTTTTATACTTGTCACTAGCTGATGAAATTCTCAAAATAGAGGTTACAATCTTAGAGTAAGAGAGGAGGATACCCGTGATTGGAACGGCACCTATAATTCTAGTTGCCAAATACATCACTGGGTCATTGAAGGAAAATTTCAGAAGAAGCCAGATGGACCATCTGATTAAGCTCACAGAAGAAATGAGCTATTTCTAACTCTGTACAAAAAGACACTTGTAAAAGCATCAGGTCTTGTAATAGAGACATCGTCACACTCAGTAACCAGGAAAGAAGAAGCAGGATGCCACAGAACCTAGGATTCATCATGACCACATAATGTAAAGGGTGTCAGATGGCCACATAATGTTCATAGGCCCTCACCATCAATAGGAAACTGTCTATTCCTCCAAACAGATTGTAAAAATACACCTGGTTAGGGCAGCCTTCAAAGGTGATCATTTTGCTCTGCATGTGAATGTTCATTAACATCTTAGGGATGGTGGTGGAGGTGTCTGTAAAGGACAGGTTGGAGAGGAAGAAATACATGGGCGTGTGGAGATGAGGATCAGAGATGATGGCAAGGATGATGAGAAGATTTCCATTGAAGGTGACCAGATACATGGACAAGAATAGCCAGAATAAAAGAGGCTGTAGCATGACCTCTCCCTAGAATCCCAGGAGAATAAATTCTGAAGTGAAAGTCTTATTTTTTTGGTTCCATGTAGCAGATGAAACTGATGGAAAAGAGACAAAATGAATACAGAATCATGAGAGATCAGCATTCAATAAATACATATGGGTAGTGTTTGATTTTGTGTATACCTTATTAATTCCTAGATATTTATCTATTGCTCTTTAGCTCCCCAAATATGGAATTTCATTGATCTTTGTCCTATAAACTTATGTATCATCAATAAATTTAGCATGATTTTTCTAGGTTAGGTTTTATGTTGTAGAAGCCACACAATCTCCAAAAAGCAACCAATTGTATTTCATTTGGTGAATATCAGTAATGACTTTAAGAAAGCAAAGTGAAACAATTGCAGTGTATAGGGTAGCATGAGAACATGACCCAGGTCCAATCTTGAAAGGGCTTGGTGACTGGCCAAGGCTATTTCATGACGGACTTTCTGTGATAACTGAATCCATCTGCACTGGCCGTACCGAGATGGCTTGCCCTGGACTTCTGCTGTCCTTGCCTACATGACTATTCTTTGTTGTGCTGACTCAGATGTTCCTGCTTGGTCACTACTCTCCCTCTGATGATGTGCCTAATAGAAGAGGCCCTCTCCCCAGAGGTGGTGTGATAGCTTTCCAGAAGCATACCCGGCCCACTGCCATCTGGGTGGTGAAAATATGCCTGACACGCAGCCATCTGGGAGGTGAAAAGATGTCTGACCTACTGCCATTTTAACCCCCATCGTGATTACAATAAAGGTCATGTCCTTACTGCCTGTGTCCTATCATGATTTCCTTGACTATCTAATAGGCAGGGCATTACTCTGCTAGATCGTGAACATCTGCAGAACAATAGTGTGAAAAGGAAAATGATGAGTCACTCTTGTGATCCTTATGAAGTGTCTCCTTTGATTGGCTTCCATTGAGCAGATAACCTGAAGGGAGTGGAGATGGAAATCAAACACATATCTCTGGAAAGAGTCCTTAGGGCAGAAACTAGTCAGTGAATCACCCCAAATCAGGAAATGTCAGATATCATCAGGAATAGCAAGAAAGGTGATGGAGCCTGAGTAGAAAAGACAATATGGATAAAGGAGGTAAGATCAGAGTAAGAAAACAGAATATATTGTCCAGATATTGCTGAAAGCTTGAAGACATGATATCCTGCAACTCAGTGGCTGTCCTTTCTGTGTTAGGGTCTACTGACTTGTATTTCATTACGTTCATTACATTACATGAGAGTACAGTGCAATATATTTTTATTATATATTTGTATATACTATATATAATTGATATAAAGGATATAAGATTTTTTCTACCATAAACAAATCTTCCTATCTCTCATTTCCTACTTGGCAAAATGGTACCCTTTGATTTTAGAAAACAATTTATTTTGAGATTTATGCACAAATCTGTGTCCTGTGTACTGATAACTTTCTCTTCCCTCTACACACACACACACACACACACACACACACAACCATGATTATGGTATTAGACATACTTGAAAGTAGGACCTAGCCAATTGCCCATCATAGGCCATGGTATAAGATGTGTAAGCTGAGCTGTCCATCCTTCTTCCATGACAACTGAGTTTTGTAATTCAAAGATTCCAGTAGAATAATCATGGAAGTCAAAACCTCAACATAATGAGGTTTTTTGCTTTGTTTTTGAAGAAGAATTTTTATTTATTTTATTTAGTTGTTCATCCCTGGTGTTCCCCCAACCCCAGTACAAGAACCCATGTCCTTGGGAATTATGTGATTTGTGCCTGCTGGAGGCAGCAAACCAGACCACTACTCTACCAGGGTGAACACAGTACTACATTTTATTTTTTTTAATTTATATTTTGTTGTGGTAATTATTCAACATATTAAAATAATTTCCTATATATAGGTTCCCCATTTCTTAGTGTTGAAACATGGCATGCCCTCCACCAAATCACCAAGTGTTCTTCCCCATTGCCCAGTGGGCTCTGAAACCATTTGCTCCTGCCTTCCCCATTCCCTTTTGGTGACCTCAGTGCTGCTGCAAATGTTTCAGGGTTAGTTATGTTTCATCTTTTCCTTAGTTTTGTCTAATCATATTCCACCTATGAGTGAGGTCATCTGGTATCTATCTATTTTCTTTTGCCTTTGTTTAACTTAGCATAATCCCCTCTAGTTCCATCCATGTTGATTCAAATGACAGGGTTTCATCTATTCTAAGGGCTGTGTAGTATTCTATTGTATATATGGACCACATTTTCTTTATCCATTCATCTGATGTTAGGCACTTAAACCATTTCCAGGTTTTAGCTATTGTGAATAGGGCCGCAATAAACATGGGGATACATACATCTCTGTGGATGGGCACTTTTGTCTCTTTTGGGTAGATGACCAGAAGTGGAATGTGGGATCCTATGGGATTTATGTCTTCAGTTTTTTTTTCTCCAAACTGTTCTCCAAAGAGGTTGCATAAATTTGCACTCCCACCAACAGTGCAAAAGTGTTCGCTTTTCTTCACATCCTTGCCTGTATTTACTATTTCCAGACTTTTAGATAATAGCCAGTCTTTCAGCTGTAAGATGATATCTCATTGTTTTAATTTGCATTTCCCTGATAGCCAGCGAGTAGGAACATAATGTCATGTGCCTTTTGGCCTTCTGTATATGCTCTTCAGAAAAGTGTCTCTCCAATTCCTCCTGCCATGTTTTAATAGGATTGCCTGTTCTTCTGCTACTGAGTTTTATGAGTTCTTTTTATATTTTAGATTAAGCCTTTGTCAGAAATATCGAATGCAAATATTTTCTCCCAGTTAGTAGGTTTCCATTTGGTTTTTCTGATGTTTTCGTTTGTTATGAAGAACTCCCCATCCCTTTCTTAGAAAAAAACTAATTCAGTTCTATAGAACTCACATTTATTTATGTAGTATTGAATTCATTTGTTTACTTGGCTTCTCAGTATACCATATATGAGTTAAATCACAGGGTTATTGTTTTCCTCCATCTGTTTTATTTAATATGGTTCCTTCTAGATTCACGGTAGTAATGCCCATTTGTAGGAAAAATAACCGTGCTATTTTGCCATTCCAGTCATCACTAAGACAACATGTTAACAAAAAATGATACACAAATTACAGGATTTCTTCTGGGACTGTCTAAGGAACCAGAACTGCATTTCATCATATTCTGGTTGTTCCTCTCCATGTACCTGATCAGTGATGTACACAGTGGTGACACCCATGCAGAACTCCTTCATCTGCAACCTCAGGACAAGGACATAGAGGGAGCTCCCAGTAGTTTCTTCCAGATGGTTGCTATAAAAGAGAAAATGGTTTTAGGACAGATGAAGTAGCCATGACTACAGGGGAATGCTCAGTACCCTAATCATATTGTGGAAATAGAACTCATCTCTCCTATTTTTCCTGAATTTTCCATTTCTTCAACATTTTTACACAAATTAAATAATTCAATTTATGAAGCTTTCAGCTCTGACTGATATATAGGTATTTTAGATTTGTCCATTTTGAATCTTTCATAAAAATTTTCCCATAATTAAGAAGTATTTGGAAATCCCATTTATCTTGGATTATTTAAGAATAATCTCTACTCCAATGACATATCATCTGAAATATTTTCTCTAGTTGTCCGGAAAGGACAGTTATGAGTCATATGACTTACATGGAAAAGAAACGACTTGACAGCTAAGTCCATTCATGTAATTACATTTTAGAGGAATATATGAAAATACCATTTCAATTAGGATCTACAATTCTTTCTTACTTCACTATCTTAACTATTCTTGCTGACATGTGAACTTTAACATGCTATTATATTTTTAAAACTTACCATGTACCTTTATCATTTTATTCAGTTTGATCTCTACAATGCACACCAGATTACAGGAAAAATTAACTATCAGATGTATTAGTTTCAGTGGAGTCTGTGTGGCAAGATACACTTGAATAAATATATGACTTAATGTGTTTTTACTGTCATATAGATCATTAAATATGAAGAAACAAAAATTTAAGTAACACACTACTATAAAGATTATAGTTTTATGCTGTATGTCCACTCACTGAAGTACTGAAAATTATACCCATAAGTTAAGTGTTTTATTCTTTGAGGTGAACAATAGGTTGGTGAATTTCATGATTTAGTATTGTATTATCTCCCTTATTCTGTTTGAAATCTTCCAGTGAGTATCCAGTAGATACACAGATAAAGTGCTTTCTATGCTGTAGAAAATATCTTTCCCTTCTAAACCTGTATGTCACTAAAAGGAGAGTGAATGATTATCAAAGTCACACATGATATGTCTTTCTTTGCTTAGGAATCTCTGTTACTAAACCTCCAGTTCTTATACAGAAATTGTGAAAGAAAACTTAACACAAGAGTTGGGGGAAAAGAAAGGGCCAATTTATTTACTGAGTAACTGGAGACAGAGACCAAGTCTCATAGGCACAGTTTCTCTGAGTGAAAGCAAGTTGGGCTCCTTAAAGAGGAATCTGATCTTGGGAGATACGTGATAAGGGAGCATCCTCTCAGCAGGTGACCATTGTTCATCTCCATTTCTTCAACTTCTTTATACGAATTAAGAAATTCAATTTATTATGCTTTCTCCTCTGACTGATACTTAGGTAATTTTAATTTTTCCCATGTTGCTATTTACATACAAATTTTCCCATAATTCAGAAATATTTGGAAATTCCATTTAATTGGATAAAATGGATTATTTAATAATCATATCAACAACATAACTCAGGACCCCAATCACAGGGACAGCTGATGTGTATTACATGAGGGGTTGCTGGTCAGTCCTTGTTGGCTCCAGAGTCAAGACAACCACGCACCTACCACATCCTGGTTCAGTCTGAGCAATATGTTGATTTTGAGAACTCAGTAACACTCTGAAAGGGTCCACAGGAAACTGTAGATTATGAACCCATAACAGGAAAGAGTAGGAGACAAAACAAAACTTATTCATCATGCTTTTAGTGAAATACAAAAATTTTGTTAGTCTTAGCTGTGCATTCATCTCTACATTCATCATGATCAAAGGACAAATCACAAATTAGCTTCTGTTTTGTCAGTCAGATGAGCACTGTAATCATTTTTTCTCCATAAACATGTGCATTCTTCTAAACTTTCAAAGTTCCTGACAAGGAACCCAGAGATAGTCCCTGGTTAATGTCACTATGTAAAATAAACTTGAATAGCAGGGTAATCATGAATATTGTCTCCAATGTAGAAAGATCTGTCAAAAATAAAATGCCATACACTATTACTAGTGTTTTCATTTCTGTTTGGTTTGATTATTGCCTTAATTGGCAATTGTTATGAAAGAAGTCATCTAAATTTGATGGCTTAATATCATGCTTTTATCACTAAAAGTGGGGAGGTATTCCATCTGCACTCAGATACTGTGATTCTGTGGTCATCTATGAGTCTTTACATTGGGTCTCCATCCTTCACTAACCATGTTGAAGGAAAGAGTAGTATACTTGTGTTTGAAACAATCTATGACCCTTTAAACTATTCATACACATGAGTTTATCTTCTGGTTTAACAAACAATGAGTTTATCAAAGGCAATGGCATTAATTCAATTTTATGTCTATATATGACAGTTGATTTTCTTCAGAAGATATATTTTCCTAAGGTACTAATCTTATATTGTACAAAATAAAACAGACCAAAATCTACCTTTTATAATTAACAAACATTTTATATGAGGAACCTAACAAAAGCTGTTCACTTGTGAAATAGATGAAATTCCTAATCATTTATGAGGGAGCTGAGGAAGGGAGTTTCCAAGGTTCATAACAAGGGACCAAAGTTCTTCCCCTTAAATAATAAGAAAGTAGCATTTTTAGAGACATAAGGGCCATGAACTACCACAAATCAAATCTGTGAGGATCCAAATTATCCTATTCTTTACTATTCCTTAGTCTCGACGTTGGAAAATTTTCTCTCAGGGTTTTGAATTTGCTTGGATTTTGGGCCTCTGGAAGGGGAGTTTGCTGAGAGGGAATTAAACAGTTAGATTCACTTGAATTTTAATGTACTCTTCAGGTATCATAGAATCATTAGGAAAAGTTTCTTTCTATGAAAACTAGTGTCCCATGGGAAGTAGCATGCTTTGAGGTTGGAGCAACAGGAGGGAAATGTGATTAAGGAGCAGAGGTAGGGAGCTTTATCTCTTCTCTATGTCATTGTAGACAGAACATGGTTCTTGTTTATTCCTAAGTGTCGGGGGAACTGAGGTTTTACTCGTTTCTGCTGCCATCTGTAGGCAAGATTTCAATTTCCATCATTAATAACAAGAGGGTAATTCAGGCATCCAGTGAAGACCTTCTTCTTAGAGACTCCATCCTGGTAACTCTGAGAGTCCATTAGGTAATTCAGAAAAAGTTTGTAGAGAATTAAAGCCCATACTTTTACTTGAGGTTATCTTAGCCTCTGATCCACCTAACCCAGAAGATACCACTGTGTTTGCTTGCTTGGATGATTCATTTATAATTTATGCATTGTATTGAAATATGAGAAGTATGGGGAGACACCACAATGTAAGAACCATTGTTGACATTTAGATGATGCGAATGGAAGAACATTTGATGGAGATGGAAGAAGGAATGGAAAGCATAAATTGGTTTGGAAAATTACACATAGCCAAGGAGTTTGGCAGTTAAGGGAAGAAGGAAAATAGAATATTGGATAGGAAGTGAAGTAAGAGAATATTCAATTATAAGATGGGATATATTTGAACTTGTACATTGATTGGAAAGATCCCTACCAAGGGAGGTAGATTCTACTTTGGCAAAGTAGTTCATGAGACAGAGATTTCACAATACACAACAACAATGGCAGGATTTTTAACAACAGAATAGAATATCACTTTTCTAAGTGCTTTTTAAAAAAGGAGCGGTACAGTTAGGAATAAAGGTGAATAGACAGGGAGCAAGAGAGAGGAGCAATGATCATCGTTCTTTTCTTTTTATTAGTTGTTCATACTGGTTCTGCCCATCCTCACTTGCATCTTGAACCCAGGGGTGTGTGTCCTGCATTCTTTCGAGTCGATTGATCCAACCGCTGCTCCACCAGGGCACATCTTATAAGTGATTTTTAAGGTAAAATTTTGAGGATCAGAAAACCCAATTTTGAATTTTAGATCTACAGTGTTCCCCACCGTATGTTAATGGAAGGCTCATGAGACTTAATTTGGCCATCTTAGATGTGGAGGAAACATTAACTAAAGGTTGGAATAAGGGGAACAAGGAAGCTAAACTTTTGGAACCAGAGGAGATCATGGAGAAGGAACATTAAGAACTGGATTCACCTAACTTCTAACCTGCTTTCCTGGAAACAGGGAATCAATAGAAAAATATCTTTTGTGTCCAGATAGTGTCCTAGAGGGAAACATGTGCACACAGTTTTGTAGTAAGAATGGAAAGAGCGCTTACTCAGCAGATAAGGGGAGCTCTAATTATCTTCTCTATTACCCTCCTTTAATCTTGACCTGGCCACTCAATGGCTGTTATCTTTTCATTCCTAAGTCTGTTTGAATACCAGTGATTCACTTCCCCTTCTGTCCTGTCTGGGAGCAGATTTTTAATTCCAATCATCAGCATCCATTTAGTACTTGAACATCCACAAGTGACCTTCCTCTCAGAGATCCCATCCAGTTGAGTCTGAGGGGACAAATAGGTACTTCATGGAGAATTTAGAGAGAATGGGAGTCGAGAACACTTACGTGAAGTCACTGAGAACCTAACTAACCAGGAGATGAGAGTGGTCCTGCTTGTTTGCATGACTGCCTTCTGAATGCACATTGCTTTATTTAATGTTACAAAGAAATACGTCCATTAGACATAGCAATACAAGGATCACTGTTGAAACCCGGTAATGGCAAAGGAAATTCAACTGGATGAGAAGGAGTGTATGAAAAATAGTGCTAATAGTGTAGAACATTTCTCAGGAGTCCTGTCACGTAGGAAATTAGAAGAGGGCTGTGCAGTGAATGGAGTGTGGGCATTAAATGAGGTTAAATTATGAATAGTTGAACATGTTCTGTGTTTTGCAGGAAGAGTCAGAACAATGGTAGCATATGTTTCCTTGTCAAAGCAGGTTGGGCACCTCCTGGTGGAGCAGCTTTTAAGTCAATCACCTCTGAAGGAGCACAGGTCACATCCCCATGGGTTCCAATCCGAGGTAAGCAGGAAACCACCATTGCGAACATCCAAATAAAAATAAAAATCGAGATGCTTCTTCCTCTCTTCTCTTTCCTGCTTAGTTGTCTTCATTACTGACTCCATTCCTTAAAAAAAATTTCACAAGATCTTTCATGGTATCTTCTCACAAGTTTAATATTATTGAATCTTATTGAATATTTCCAATTGGGGCTATTAAAGAACTCTACTTTGCCATTATTTCATGACTGATGTGGTAGTAAATAGTTGGGGACTTATGAACTTCTTGCTTTCTAATTGTATTGAAAATTGTTAGTGCAAATTTGTGGCTTTTGTGCTTGGGGTCTGGATATTTTTCAGTCTATCTTCTGATATCATTAATGAAAAATAGGGAAGCCTGCCATTTCACCAAATATTCTGTTCACACTTAATTCTCATATGTATAGAATACATGTGTGGTGTTTATCCTTGTATGTATAGAATATGTATGTATATACAACTATTAAGGAAATTGTATGTACCTGTCAGACAGGCATATTCTATAAGTGTATCTGTGGGAAATGTGTGAATGCATTTTGTGTGGTCCCAGTCTGTCCCACCATTGCTTTTAAACCTAGAAATATCTTCCATATCTTTAGTCATAGATCACCATTTACAGGAAGTGTCAGCCTAGCTCATGTGTGTTTTCCTTTCATTGTACTTTTTCATCATTTGTGATTGAATCTGGTTTTCAAAATATCAATTCTCTACAGCTTCCTGTGGATTAAAATCATCTGCAGTCAAGGAATGAATGCCATTATCTTTTTCTTTTGTCCTTTAAATCTGCTTGAATGTAAACAATGGAATGGTAACTTTAGAAATTTCTGCTTTCACTGATTCTTAAAACCCCTATTTCCTTATTCTTTTTTCCAGTCTTTATTTCCCCTGGAATTAGAACACATGTTGACAAGATGAAATTATTATTTGACACTCTTTCAGAATTAGTCTTAAATTTCAATGAGTTAGTAGGGTTTTAAATTTTACTGTATGTGTTTAATTTAGCTAGTAAAATAGTACCAAACTTTCACCTATGGTTGTACAATCAAACATTTCCATCATCAGTGTTTGAGAGTTCCATTCAGGGTGACAGCCTATGAGAGAAGGGAGAGGTGACCAGGACTGAAATAAGATTATAGTATTTGGTACCAAGTCATTGGGAAGCAGTAGAGATAGGAAAGGTGTTAAGAGAAAATCAACTACCACTCATCACCAGTAATCACTATTTACTTATATGAAGGACATTGGTCAGGAGTTTTCATAGATTTACTCTGTGTAGTAATAACCTTCACTGGTGCAAACTCCCCTTTATTAATGTCAAATATGGCTCTGTGTGCTCTCCAAGTTCAGAATTTAATGTCTTTCTCCTCCTGATCTTTTGCACTTAGAATAATCCCTGAATTCCAACCATATTGTCACGATTACCTCTTTGTAGGTAAGTATTCCATATTTTTGTAGTGTTTGAGCTATGAACCCTGAAATTTATACAGGATTATAAGTGAAACAATAATTATTATAATTGAATGTACCCCCTAAATTTTTAGATGCCAGAGTGTTAGCCAAAAAGTGAAAATAAAGAGGGGATTCCTTTCTACTTACAGAATTATTGGACAAACGATTAATAAAGAAAAGGATACCACAGGTAACAGAGGCTGACTTGTTCTTTCAAGTATCAAGAGAGACATGTAGTCACCTGCTTCTCCATGGCATCTGCCTCCATTTCTCATTACTTTCTTCTTGTTCATTGTCCTCACACACTTTCTTTTGAGCCCTGAAGATATGGAGGTAGAAGTCCCTTCCTCAGGGATTTTCACCAACTCTTCCTCTGCAACACACAAATCTTCCTATGGAACCTCCTGTGGGGAAGCTCCAACTTCCAGCTTCTTCAAGATGGCTGTTCAAATGAGACCTGTTTACAGTCCTTCTGAATGCTTATTGGAAAATAACAGCAGTCTTCCCCTTGGAACCTATTTTTATTTTTTCACAGCACCTGATAACCATAACAAGACAGGTGTTTTCTTTGCTTATCTCCTTTCTCCAACATTAGATTGTAGAGAATTTTTATTTCTCAACTATTATCCACTTTGCCTAGAAGGTGATCAGGATGAACCCATTTCACAAAAGTGTTCAAGTTTCTCATTAACTCTGTAGAATACATGGACTCCAGGGAACTGGCTGAGAGTAAGAGAATAATTCTATGTCAGATGTTAGAGGATATCCCTGAAAAGAAACCAGATTCATAACCAACTATCAACAGCCTTTTGACTTCAAAATATCAACTGTAGCATATCAAGTTGTCAGTTGTATCATTTTGTGTGAAAATTAAACACGTCATTTTTTAACTTCTATTCCTTCGAACCACCACATGGCACCAGACTATGATACACACATTACAGAATTTCTTCTGTGATTTTCAGAGGATCCAAAGCTTCAGTCCTTCATATTTGGTCTTTACCTCTCCTTGTACCTGATCACTGTCTGTGGGAACCTGCTCATAATCCTGGCCGTCATCTCTGACCCCCACCTCCGCACACCCATGTACTTCTTCTTCTCCAACCTGTCCTTTGTTTATATCTGTTTTACCACCACCACCGTCCCTAAGATGCTAGTCAATATACAGACACAGAAAAAAAGTCATCACCTATGAAGGTTGCATCAGTCAGCTGTTATTCTTCATACTCCTTTTAGGGATGGACAACTTTCTCTTGAGTGTGATGGTCTATGACTGCTTGATGACCATCTCTTATCCCCTGCACTACATGGTCATCATGAATCCTTGACTCTGGATTTCTTCTCTTGGCATCCTATGTCATCAGTGTCTTGAATTCTTTATTACACAGCTTTATGATGTTGAGGTTGTCTTTCAGTACAGACCTGGAAATCCCCCATTTTTTCTGTGAACTCAATCAATTGATACAACTTGACCATTCTGATAAATTCATTAATAACATAGTGATGTATTTTGGAGCTGGGCTGCTAGGTTTTCAGCCTTTTGCTGGTATCTTTTACTCTTACTCTAAGATTGTTTCCACTATACAGAGAACCTCAACAGCTCAGGGGAAGTATAAAGCATTATCCACCTGTGTGTCTCACCTCACAGTCATCTCCTTTTTTATTGCACAATCTAGCACTGTATCAGTGCCACTGGTACTCACAGTTCACACTCAAGTGCCATAGCCTCAGTGATGCTCACAGTGGTCACAGCCACACTCAACCCCTTCACCTACAGTCTCAGGAATAAAGACATAAAGGGGGTTCTCAGAAGGATCTTAGGGTTGGCAGCTGTAAAAAGCTTAATTTGTCTGGGACTCAAGAAATGTCCTTGATGACAGCATAAATCCACAGCCAGAAATTTCCAACTTTGATCATATTATGGAAGTAGAATTTCTCTATTTATTTCCTGGATTTTCCACTTTTTGAAACTTCAATATCTTTATAAATAGTAAATAATTCAATTGATCAAGCATTATTCGCTACCTGATATAGATGTAGTTTCATTTTTGTTCATTTTCCTACTTTCATACTTTTTATAATCATAGACATTTTTAGAAAATTCCTATTATTTCTTAAGAGAATGTGGATTATTACTGCAAAATAATTTCTTCTCAAATGGCATACACATATCCCACTTCTTTTCCATTTGTCTTGAAGCATAAGCATGAGTTGTATTGCTCATGAAGATTAATAGAACTGCACTTGATAACTAAGGCTATTTCTATCATTTCATTACAAATAAACACATGAAACCCCATTTTCACTTTGGATCTGCCATTCTTTATTTCACTGTGGTAACTATTCT
>RJWH01011056.1:0-13840 GCA_004363575.1 Solenodon paradoxus | reverse complement strand
TCAAAGCCGACTTGGCTACTTTTAAACTGTTTCAGTTGTGCTGATGTCTTAATCTCCCTGTGCCTGCCTTTTCCTCTTTGAGAAAATGAAGGTGACAGTTACCTTTGTGCCATAGTGCTGCAGCAAGAGTTAAATGTGTTGATCGATTTGAAACATTTAGAGCAGATCCTGGCAAGTTGTTAGCATGAAATTACTGTTACCCATTATAATTACCAAGCATCCCTGAATGTGTCCTCTACATGCAAAGTTATCATATGTACCTTGTACCTATTTTCCTCTTCAGTTCTTCAAGGCTGACCTCTCCCTCATCATTCTTTCAGCACTGTCTTCCCAAAAGTCACTAAAATCAAATTGTGAATTGCATGGTGAATTTCACAGCCCTCTTTTCTTTCAAGGAAAGGCCCAGGCAGGAATGAAGGTGAGCAGGCAGGCAGGCAAGAAGAGAGAAGGAAGAAGCATTTTATTTTCGTTTAGTTCACATTGGTTGTTCTCCCTGAACCCAGGTCCTTTGGACTATACTCCTTGTGAGGAGGCTGACCTAACTATTGCTCTACCAGGGCATGCCCACACCCCTCTTTTTGAGAGATTAGCTTCTATGAATTCAGAATACTTACTAGTTTGCTATTCCATCTGTGTCTATATGTCTCCATCTCTAACCACATCTGTCTCTGTATCTGGTTTAGCATTTATCATACAAGTCATATATCATAGAGATAGCATAGTCCTTATCTGCTCTGTGGACTTCGTGTAATTATGGATATTTTCCAAATCCACTCTTATCCATTATATGTTATCTGGTTGGCCTAGAGATTTTTATTCTTCTAGTTTCACTTCCATTCCATTGACTCTAAAATCTCTATTACGATTCTGCTCTGTGTCCAGCACTGTAAGGAAAGAAACCTGATAAGTTTGTTAAAAAAAAGCTAATACTTACTTGTGAGCCTATTATGAGCCCGAGCTTTTACCTGCAGTTTCTTATTTAAGTCTAACCACTTTAAGGACTAGGAACTTTTCTTTTCTTTTTTTTTTTTTAAGGAAGGTTATAGGCAGGAATGAAGGCAAGCAGGCAGATGACCAGGAAGTGAGAGGAGGAAGCATTTTATTTTATTTCCTTTGTTTTTAGCTGTTCACACTGGTTGTTTTCCATTTGTACCCTAGACTCCAACTCCAGGGGTATGTGGGTAGGTTGCATCCTTCTGAGAATAAGCTAACTGCTACTACACCACTCCACAAGAGTGCATCCCAGGACTAGGAACTATTAACTCCACATTTACCGTATAGAACCTGTCTCTCTCTCTCTTTTTTTTTTTTGAAGAGAAAGGAGGAAGAAACGTTTTGCTTTAGTTGTTCATCTTAGTTGTTCCCCCCACCCCTGGCCTCAGATCTCAAACCTGGGTCCTTGGGATGCATGTGAATTGTATCCAATAGTCTTATCCGCTAGTCCACCAGGGCCTACCAGAATCTAAGTCTTGAAGAGAGAGAACGCAATTTTACCATATCATACAGACAACTAGTGGGAAGCGGAGAATAGATTTGATTCCAGGAGTATCTGATTTCAGAGCTTAATACTTTATTACTGATATTTTAGATAATTTATATACATGTTTTCCCTTCATAAATGAATGATGATTTTAAGAGCAGAAGGATTGTTTGACATAATGTCCACTTGCAAAGGCATCTTTATTCCAGTGAGAACCAGGCATGTTATCAGATACCGTGAAAATGAAGTTCAAACTTTTAACCAAGTCATTGAACCTTCTGTGATCTTGGCTTACCCAGGTTCCTCGGTTTTGCTTATATTTTATTTGAACTCAAATTCAATTGATTTGCTTAAAATTTCATGAGAAGTCTCCAGGGTTTTGCTTCTCGAAGCCCCATTTAAGCAGGTGATAATCATCTCTATATGATGCCTTTATTTAATTTTTTACCTAATGATTTAATTTCTTTGAATTTCAGTTACAGTAGGTTTCTGATCCAAAATTTTAAGTTCCGATTTTCACAGTGCTGGACCGTATAACACATTGCCTCTAAACTTTTACTGGAACACTCCTTTAATCATAGGAATTTTCTGTTCATAAGTATTTCGTAGCTTCATGTTATATATGTTTCCCTCAAAAAATCAAGTTAATATCCATTATAACACAGTTATTTTTTTTTTTCTGGTGATGAAAACTATTTACCAAATGCATTTCTAATGGTCTTCTGTTGCTTGGGAAGCCTGTCTTATAAGCTGTAACTCTTAATTGAGTTCCTGTTGGAGTACTCTGTCTTTTACATGAAATATTAAAAAATTTTAAGGACCTGCTTTAATCTGCTCTGATATAGCTTTACCTTTGTGGGCCGCATTACATATTTACACATTTATTTAAACCTCCTTTTCATTTTAGCAATTGAACCTGATGACCGTGGTTTCCCAAAGACCAGTACATGATTTATTACGCTTTTTAGCCAAAGGTTAAGTATGTTTCAGGATTGTGGTCAGTGGAGCAGAGGTTGATTATTCAAGTTTTGGTTTTGCCATTGCTTAGAAAGTGGTTTATTACATCAAAGGTTCTGTGATGAAATGCCTAACAAATGTCGAATGGCTTGCTGAAATAACATGCAAATGCTAGATGAAATGTTAAGGGACTATCATACTTAATTCCTAAAAAACCAGGAGATAGTTTTCTGAGTTTCTTACTATAACCAGGACTTTATGAGGGAGAACTGTATAAAGATGTAATGCTTTGTCTTAAATCATTATCATCCTCGATTAAGCCTGGTGTATTTATTTTTATCAGGAATTAAAAGGAGATTTACTGAGATGAGATGATCTGTGAAACTACGGAAATGTTAAAGATAATTTTTTGGAGGGCTGCAATGGGAGGATATCATACTGCTCTTAGGGAATTGTTCAGAATGCTAAGTTATCACAAATCTTTTCTTTTTATAAGCACCATTGGTCTACAATACTATATAAATTTTAGGAGTACAACTTCACACCTTGATCAATGTGTATACCACCCCACACCCATCACCAACATTCTGGTACCACTCACCACAACCAAATTGACCTCTTTTACCTCTTCCTCCCACCCTCTTTCTCTTCCCCACTAGTCAGCACGTTTGTGTTGGTTAAGATCTAAGAATTGTTTTAGTTGTGTTTTGTTTGCTTGCTTGCTTTATTTCTTTATATTCCATGTATGAGTGAACTCTTCCAGTATTTATCTTTCTCTTTCTCATTTATTTCACTTAATATAATCACCTCTAGTTCCATCCACGTCATTGCAAATGGCAAAGTTTTATCTTTTTTACAGCTGCATAATATTTCATTCTGAGTATATACTACATCTTCTTTATCCAATCATCCGTCAGTAGATATCTAACATATGATCCACCAATTCTACTTCTAGGAATTTTCCAAAGAATACAAACATGCTATTTTGAAAAAAATAGGCAGTCCAGTGTTCATTGCAGCACCACCCACAAATCAATTTTTGAAATGATGCAGAATATAAATATATAGATCAGTGAGCCAAATACTCATTAACATGAATGGTCCTGAAGTTGATGTGTTAGGCTAATAGTTAACCTTGTGCCCTAACAGTAAATACTTGGCACCTTTAACTTCCCATATAATAGCTTTTGCCACAAAATATTGAGTTTATCTGCCTGACTATGCGTCTCCTTTGCTGGAGTCTAATCTCCATGAAAAAAGTATCAGTTAACTTTTTTTGTTTGCAGCTGTACCCTGTCACCTACCTCAGTGCCTGGAAAATAGTAGATGGTCAATAAATATTTCTTGAATGAATGGATAAATAAAAGGATTTATGTTTGGTAAATTAATGTTAAAAAACAAAGTAGGTAGTTATGGTCAAGGTCAGGCCTTTTCAATTTTAGAAACCGGGGAAAGGGAAGGAAGCTTAAGCAATGATGAAAGAAAGCTAAAAGCTAAGAAAAACAATTCTAACATAAAATTCTCAGTTCAGCCAAGAGGTTTAAAACATAGAGGTAGACAAGGGGCAAGAGAATCCTGTTTTGCATACATTGCATGTTTTCAAAAATAATTGTTCTACTGATGGATTGTCAGTTGATGACATAATTATCACAGTTGCTCATAGGTCAAGTTGAAATGTCCGATAAGCTAAGTTTTGTTACTAACATGGGTGAGGTCAGTTTAGAATATTAACATGACATTTGTGTGGTCTACAGTTCTCTCAATTCAAATAAATCAGCTCTGTATAAAAAGCAGTCATGGATTAAATGACTTTAGCCTGCTTTGGGAAAGCAGGTACTGTTAAACCTGCCCCAGACCAACTGCACAGGTTACCTGGAGTCTGTTTATGAAAATGCGTTAGAATGTAGATCTAAGAATGTGATCATTTAACAATATTTTGCCCATGTACAACAATGGCAGGTACTTGTTTTTAATCTCTATTTCACTTATTTATCTTCCACACGCTATCCATATTTGCTTCCCTAAATGGTTCTCTGGTATGTCTGCCAAACTTCCTAATGAGAACTTCAACAGCAATTTTACATTAAATTAACATTTTTGAATTTCCAAATTCCTGCACAGGTTTTAATGTAAGCAGCATAAAAGCACCAAAGCAGCCTATGTCATATGCTATTTGTCAGTCTTCAGTGAAGGGTAAACATTTATCAGCTTCAGTAACAATCCCTGTCTGAGCACTGTCGTTTTCTAAAAGTATTGATTGATAGCGGTCTCTCCCTACAAATATAAAATGCATGCAATTTACGCACAGCTAAGAAATACAAGCTCATTATTTCTTCCTGACAGGCAATAATGCTCTTTATAAACTATGGAGATTTATTATTTAAAAAAGTTATTTAAATTGAATATAAAAGTATGATCAGAGTCCTATGGTAATATATATTCTAATAACTTTGCCTGTGTTTGACATTAACCTAATTTGGCAAATAAGAGTGAATCGGAAGGGGAAGGGGAAGGGGAGTGGGTAGAAGGGGTTAACTTTATATGGTGAAGGATGGAAACCATTCAATTTTTTGGTGGCAAACATAATGTAGTATATACACAGTGATTTCTGACACTGTATACTTGACCGCCTTTTAGCTATGTAATGTTATAAACCCATGTTGCTTCAATTAAAAAATAAATTGGCATATATTTTAAAAGTTAGAATATATATTTGTATTATAAATCTATATACCTAAATAATAAAACTAATGTTCAAGAGAAAACCGCCAACGAATATTTGAATTTTAGCACATTTTTTATTTCTTTTTTTAAGAATGGCATGTATCTTAAATCAGAGAAGAAGTATCTTTAGGTAGTATCCTATGGAAATACTGATTTTAGAAAAATGCAGTATGGGAAAGTCAAGTGTTTTGTTATTCACTGGCAGCAACCAATCATGTCAATGCATAACATAAAAAGAAAAAATTAAGGTGATTATAGAGGTGTAAACAGGACTCTAGTAAATGCATTTCCTAAGTGGTCTTGTTAATTACTCGAACATTAATCAGAATTTAGAGTTGGAAGCTGTTCTGCTCTGCTACTTACAAGCTCACTGTTCTTGGGAAACCATTTTCATTCTCTAAGTCCTGTTGACTTCATCTTTGTATAGTTCTTACTTTCACAGATTTTTTTTTAAAGCAATAAAAAAAATAATGTATTTGCAAATAAGATACCAGACATCATCTAAACCACTGTGTCACACAGTGTAAAGACTCTAGTGCAGATGACAAGTATTGGAGTATTCTCTAGCTGAATCCTTCTGTCAATCGCGCTTTTCATGAGGTCAATCCTATGTTTTGCTAGTCAAGTCTCATTATTAAAAGTGATATTACCTAAGCTCTTTCTGACATTGAATAAAATCTGTATCTGTCACATTCCTACATGGATGCTCACCATTTGAAGAGGTCATTGTCTCCACTATCTCCACGATCAACATCTAAAACCTTCGCTCGGGTGACTTGCTTTTGGTACTCTTTGCACCGTGGTGGTCATAGATCCCACCTCTAGTAAAATTTAGGGCTGGAGTAGATTTCAAATTGCCTTAATTCCTGATCAAATATATTTTGAAACCATGCAGTCCTTATAATTGTTAGTTGTAATATTAATTCCCGTAAGTTGATACCTATTACATTTTCTTATTCATTTCAAAATGGCTTCAGTTTATTCATTGCAAGATTTTATTATAAACAGTAAGAGCTATTCTTTTGAGCACATTAACATCTTTTTTATATAGAATTAACTATTTTCATGCTTTAATATCTAAATCTTTGGCAAGACATATTCAGTAGACGCAGCCCATGCGAGATCATGTGATGGTCATCTAGATAATCACCTGACATTGGCACAGATGCATTTTTCACCACTCTTTGTGTATAGGATTATGCCACCTGTGTGTTTTTAAAATATTATATTCTAGTGCAGATTCAAAACTGTACTATATGAACTTATTATGGGAGACTTTGACAAAGTACACCATGAGTATGGCATTTTCTTGTATATCAAACTAATGATTTAATCAAAAAGGAAAATGACTTTCATTTGCTGGCTGATTTGATAACCACCTGTGTCATAGACAGTTTCTAGTAGTGTCATGTATTCCATATAAATGTCAAATTGCATAGATTCTTGAGCTGTAATAAATGTGTAATGTACATGTGGGGAAGTACATGAGGATACTGTAAAAATGTATTCATTTATAATAAAAGATAACACCTCTTATAGGAGCTGCATATATTCTAGGGAAAAAGGTCATTAAATATGTCATAGTTTTTTAACAATCACAGCACACATATAGACATCTAGACACATATATATCACCCCTTGTCTGAAATAGAGATATTATACATATAAAGAGATGACATCATAAGTGATGGTGAAATTGTGTGTGTGTGTGTGTGTGCATATATAATGAGAATGTACTTAGCATAGAACTGGTAACCTCCTTTCATGCTATATTATTAAATGTAGTGTATTGGAATTGCCAGAACAAGCTTGCAGATTAGCAACTTCATCAGGAAGACGGGAAATCTTCCTCAAAACTACCATTTCAGAAATACTAAGAAGAAAGTTTAGAGCATAAAGCAAGGATTTAAGTTTTTTCTTTATTTTTATTGTATTTTTAATTAACAAAGCTACTGTTCATTGAACACACCTTTGTCTAAGGCATTGTACTTGATGCTGTATTATTGATAGGCTCAGGATAAAGTTTACTAGAGCTTTCTGATCTCAGAAACAGGATTCTAATTTTGGTAGTATTGCCCCAGCTAAAGATGCTACAGATCAAGGTAAAAATCAGATAAGTAAATATTTCAATCTCAATGACATTATAAAACATGCTTTTATGATTAGAAAATGACGAATGATACTGATGTAGGCTATAAAAGGAGGATACTACATTTAATTCACCATTGTAAACCTCTGGAATAAGCTAATAATATGACCCAAAGTTATTAATTTGTGCTTATGTAAACTCTGTGGATCTTGAGACTATTTAATGACCGTATAGAGATGATGGTTTAAATGTCGTGGGATGTGTGAGCTGCATAGTTCAGCTGTATAATTTGATCATTGTTTGTTCATTTTATAGGAAGTAATATATTTCACATTGGTTTGATTTATTGTTTCAGAGTAAAATTCAATTTAACATGTTTTCTTGCTAACTGAATTGTAAAAGAATTATGTTAACAACTCCTCTGTGTAAAGGCCTAGACAGAATACATATGGTCAGTAACCATTTTGTGTGAAATAATCCTATATAAAAAGCGTACTTTAGTGGACTACTCTAGACTTGCATATTTCTTCATAAATCAACTTTATGAAAAGGAGAAGAACTGAACAGAAATGCGGTTGAAGCATTTCAGCTCTTAATCGCCTTGTAAATTAGGTTTACTTCATGCACTGTGTTACGCTCCTTTAGTTTTAGAAAAAAATATGTAGGTGAATTTAGAATATATTGTTGTTATTGTTATTTCAGAATGCACAATTCTTAATTATATTGATAGCTTTTAATTTGATCAATTTTCTAAGCGGCTTCTTAAGAAATAAAATTGCATCATTTAAAACTGCGTTAAACTTTACTTGCTATCTTGAATCTAATATTTTTTCATTTGCAATATAGTAATATATGTTAATCCTCTTAATTTGTATATATGTAACATTAAAATATGTCATTTCTGTACTCTGTTGTTGACTGGTAAAATTCTTTGTTTCCTTTTGCCTACTTAACATCTTTGTTTTAACACAATAAATTTAGGATACATGGAAGTAGTTGGAAGAGAGGCGCAAATAGCTCATGTCAGGGCTAAATAGCTGTATGCATCAAATGACACTGCCACATAGATGAAATTGCTGATTCAAATGTGACTAAGCAACAGCAATCAGAGAGAATTTAAGTGCTTCAAATTATTTGACAGAAGAGCAAAGAACTGGATGTCTGCTTGTGCCCATTAAAACACAAAAATGTATAGGTGTTTCATGACTTTGAGCCATGCCAGACTTGGTATTAGACATTGGAAGTACATTGTGTTCTGAAAGCTCATATCTTCCCCCTTGTAATCTAACAAAGGAAAATAGAAAAAGACATAGCAATAATGCAACTCTGGGCACTCTTCTGTAAGGTTTGATTTGATTCATATAGTAGGTGTAACAACTGGAGTTGCTCGTTCAGACATAAGCAAAGAAATGCTAATGTCTTTATCTCATTTCAAACTTCCCATTATAAATACTTGGTTATTTTATTTTCTTGATTGAGTTACTGCTCTTTAAATATATATGTATATGTATATGTAATTCGGAAAAACTACACCATATGGCCTCATACACTAAGATTAATATATGCCATATGCATTGTAAGCACTCTGAGGTCAGATTCTGCATCTGTTTGTTCAGTAATTGTCTTTAACAATCAGCACAGAGCCTGGCATTTGCTAGTTTCCAATCCATTCTGGATCAGTTACTTTGAAGGGAAAAAAAAATTACTTGGTAGAATGTAGAAATGTCACTACTTTCTTAAATCAGTATCAAGAATCTTAGGTCCCTCAAAATTTGTTTTTGTTGTAGACATAAGATACTTTATAATAATATTCATCAATCCATTTTGTGTGCCAGTGTGTTTGTATCTTTGAATGTGTATGTATGTAAATCACATTTCAAGGTATTATATGATAGAATCCATGTGACTATAAAAGTCGGAGTTGGAAGATGCCACTGTGTACTAAGATCTCGTATTCAGGGAAGTAGTTGAACAGCCCCTGAATATTGATGAGTTGATAACATTTACTCAATTAAATAAATGAAAAGAAATAGGACCAGGCATTCCTGGCAGTGAAAATAGATTAATTGAAAGCACAAAAGTAAGGCCACTTGTAATATGCTCAAATCATAATATGCATCTGTACAAAATCCAAAAGATTAATTTCTGCCAAAATAAGATTTTGTGTTTCCATTTTTCTGCTCTAATATTTGGATGCAAATGCATATTACCATAATCAAGTTGAAATTTGCACTCAGATTTTTTTTTTTTTTGTCTTTATTTAGTGCAAAGATCCAGACTTATATAGTGACTTGACTGATTTCTTGGCAGCACATGCATTCTTTATTGAAAATTTCATCTTTCCTTTCTTCGTCATACAACATTCACTCATCCAGAGTAACAAATGTATAATGAGAAACTGAAAAGCAATCTCAAAGCTTTGGGTAAATCTATGTTTGGTGTTTATATACCTTTAGAAGTTTAGCTGTATCTAAATTAACAGAATCCTTCTAGCATCTATTTCAAGCTATTTTCTTTGCTCATATATCATCTAATTTTAGTTTCACTTTTTTATGGGAAAAATAGGAAAGTTAAATATTTTTTTCCTGTTATTCTGTAATCCCACAGTCATTTTAAAATCTATTTTTGTTGTGAAGTAACTGTTGCACATCACTAAGTTTTAGATGTGAAGTTTCACTCTTCATCAAATATGTAACCAGAACCACAGCCACCACCAAATTTCTAATAATTCTACATCATTGTCCCCTTCTTTCTTCCCAGCCCTCTACCCCCTGCCCCTCTGTTAACCTCAGTTCAGTAGTACATGGGCTAGTTTTAGATTGCTTTATTTCTTTATATTTCACAAAAGAGCTCAATCTTCTGGTATTGTCTTTCTCTTTCTATTTCACTTAGCATGATCCCTTCTAGGTCTACCCTATTGTCACAGATAGTAAACGAACATCTTTTTTTCATCGATGAGTAGTAGTACATTGTGTGTGTATTCCATGTCATCTTTATCCAGTCACCTTTCAGTGGCCACATAGGTTGTTTCCATTTCTTGGCTATTGTAGAGTACTGCATTGAGCATGAGTGCATATATCTTTATGAATTAGTGTTTTTATATTCTTTGGCTAGATATCTGGAAGTGGGATTGCTAGATCTTAAGGTAATTCTGTTTTTAGCCTTTTCAGGAGCCTCCATACTGTTTTCTAAAGCGACCTTACCACTTTACATTCCCAACAACAGTGTATGCATTTTCTCTGTTCTCTATACCCTTGCCAACACTCGTTGTTTCTAGACTTTTCGATATAGGCCATTCTCACAGG
Source organism: Solenodon paradoxus (assembly GCA_004363575.1). Taxonomy (NCBI): domain Eukaryota; kingdom Metazoa; phylum Chordata; class Mammalia; order Eulipotyphla; family Solenodontidae; genus Solenodon; species Solenodon paradoxus. The sequence goes on along the minus strand of RJWH01011056.1, from coordinate 3,285 downwards.
TGCGTAGTAGCTGCAGAAGCTGTAGTGGTAAGAACTTGCGGATGCCTACAAGAGCCGCTGCTGGCAGAGGTGTGGCATGTTTTTCCCTCTGCCCCTGGCTTCTTAATAATTTTCATCGAATATGGCATCTGCGTTTGCCTTTGTCACATAGACAGAAGAGAGTCTGGAGAAGATCCTCAGTAGGTCTCTGTTCACCGGAAGGCTCTTCCTCTTTCTTGTTCCTCTCATTGAAGTTTTTGCTTCCATACAAGACAATTAGGTCTGTACCTACTTTATCTTTTCCCCCTACTCTCTTTCCTGAGATCTCTGCTCCCCAGAGTCATTGTTCTCTGAAGGAAAGCCCCTTTGGTTTGCACACAAGGCTTTATAAGCTCCCCTCTTTAGTCTAGTTCTCCAGTGCTGGGGACCCGGTATTGGAGGGACCCCTTTACTCCTTTGAAGAGGATCAGTTACACTGGTGTCCTTGGTGATCTTGCCTTGTGATGCCCAGGCAGTGATCGTGGTCTCAACTTTGCCTAATCTTTGGGATTTTTCTGTCAGTTTTATTTGTGGAGATGCTTTGTTCTGTTCTTTCTCAAAGGCTGTTGTTCAAAACTAGATAAAATTGCGTTGTGTCTGGGGAGGCCATGAGAGTAAGAACGTGTTAATCCCACTGGAATGCCATATCACTTTAATTATTTTTTAATACACAAAAATATGGGGATGCAAACAGAGATAATGGCTGTGGACACAATTTCAGGGTTATTACTATGGTGATCATGACCGGAAGCATGTGGATTCACCCTTTCTTGTCCACTTACAGGTAGGAATTATGATTCAGTTTTTCTACCTTCTTCAATTGGGTGACCATATATGTAGGTTTATGAGTTCAACTGTTACTCTCAGGGATATAGTCTCTAAACAAGTATTAGTTAAAGGTTAATTTTGTTGAATTGAAGCACTTTAAACATGGTAATTTATTAACTATTTGCACTTCAGTCTAAACTAAAAAAGAATATAAACATTTTAGCTAGAGGAATTCTGTAAAAATGAATTTACATTCATATTTGATATATATTTATATATATTTTCACAGGCTGAATTTTTTTTTTTTTACTATTTATTGCTGCAGTGTTTTAAAATTAAACTCATTTGTATAGATTCCCCATATGTGCAGTTCTCCATTCCTGAAATACATATCAACACATCCTACCCTCCACCAAATTACCAAGTGTTCTTAATTGTCCAGTGGGCTCCGCCACCACTTGCTCTCCCCCTCCCCACCCCATCCCATTACCTTTTGAAAACCTCAGTTCTTTTGCAAGTGCCCAAGGGTTGATTTTGTTTCATCTGTTCCTTTGTTTTGTGTCTTCACAATCCACATATGAGTGAGATCATCTGGTATGTATCCTTCTTCCTGTGATTTATTTCACTTAGCATCATGCCCTCTAGATCTATCCATGTGGATTCAAATGGCAGGATTTAATCTCATCTAATGGCTGTGTAGTATTCCACTGTGTATATGGACCACATCTTCTTTATCCATTCATCTGATGTTTGGCACTTAGGGAGTCTCCACTTAGCTATTGTGAATAAGGTTGCAATAAACATGGGGGTGCATGAATCTCTGCAAGTTAGTGTTTTTGTGTCTTTTGGGTAAATACCCAGAAGTGGGGTGGTGGAATCACACAAGATTTCCATCTTCAACTTTTTAAGGAATCTCCATACGGCTTTCATAGGGTTTGTACCAATTTGCACTCCCACCAGCAGTGTAAAAGTGTTCCCTTTCTTCCACATCCTCGCCAGCATTTGCTGTTTTCAGTCTTTCGGTCAGTACACAATCTCTCTCTCAGGTATAAAGTGATAACTCATTTTTGTTTTGATTTGCATTTCCCTGGTAGGAACATCTTTTCACGTGCCTGTTGTGGGTAGGGATTTCCCCTAGCTTCCTTTGGGTTATGGCGGCATCCTGTGTAATTTTCCTTTGGAGAGTGGCGGTAGGGGCTCCCACTCCAACCACTGAGGCGTCTATCCTCTTCCTGCCCTACACCAAGACCCTCTTCCCAGACTCCGTATCCCATTCCAACTGGGAAGGCTCTCTGCTGCTTTCGGAGCCATCTGAGGTCCAGTTCTTTTTCCCCTGGAGGTTGGGAGTCTCAAATCTGTGATGCAGCTTTGAACCCCAACACCTTCTCCTACTCTTGTGGTCGTGATTGCTGCCGGTGTCTCTGCAGCCTCCAGCCCAGCCCTTCCATGGCATGTGTGTCTGAAAGATAGGTGATTTCTAGTTCTGTGTGGAAGGAATGCAACATGGTCCTACCAGGTCACCATCTTGACTCCTATCTATATTTGTTATATATTTCAAATAAAATTAATGCAAAACTGTTGAAGTGATGAAAGTCAGAGCTTTGACTGGATAGATTCATGTGGAATACCATATTAATGATGAAATTCAAAACTGTGTGTAAAACAGTAAGCAAGTAAGTAACATTTAATCGTTACTCTTATTTTCTCAGAGCCAATGTAATAAGTTAAAAATATATATCTAGTTGCTAAAGTGGTGGCATTTGCTCAAATTTATTATCCAGTTCTGAGAAGTTCTTACTAATCCAATAATACAAGAAAGTTTTCTTAACTTGATAGTCTAGGAAAATTCTTACCAAAATAATATACTATTAAAGGATTTTCCTCACTGGAGTTATTGTTCAATATTGTCCTAGAGAACTAATATATTGTATATAACAAGAAAAAATATGAAGTATACATATTAGAAAAGGTGGAATAAAGCATTATTACTTAAAAGTGCTATGATTTTCTCCTTATTTTAAAACATTAACAATTAAAAAATGTAAACAAATGATAAAATCCTATTAATAGTCATAAAATCAATCATTTTTAGACGCAAATTACACAGGAAAGTGTAAGCATTGTTTGATGAAAGTTTTAAGTTTCATTATTAATAATTAAACATTTGAGGGAAGGAAGGTATATATATATATATATATATATATATGATGAAAATGCTAATTTTTTCTTAAGTTAATCTGTGCATTTAAAAAAGTTGCAGTGAAAATACAGTTATATATACACCCAAATGCATGTGTATCCTTCCTTCCTTCTTTCCTTCCTTTTCCTTCCTCCATGCCTGCCTTCTTGCCTCACTCGCTCCCTTCATTCCGTCCTTCCTTCCTTCTTATTTGGGAGGGATAAAAGAATCATAGCAAGAAATAGCATTTATCTCAGATAGCTGAAATGAGAATTTTACAAAAAAAATTTACTTAGAGGTATAGTATATTAGCAAGTAGG
>RJWH01011055.1:0-18649 GCA_004363575.1 Solenodon paradoxus | reverse complement strand
TCCACTCTGAAAACTACTATTTAACATTGTACTGGAGGTCTTAGCCAGAGCAATTAGGCAAGAAAAAGAAATAAAAGGAGTCCAAATTGGAGAGGAGGAAGTAAAATTCTCATTATTTGCAGCTGACATCATTATATATATTGAAAACTGTAAAATCTCCATCAAAAAACTATGGAACTAATCAACAAATAAAGTAAAGTGGCAGGGTACGAAATCAATGCACAAAAATCCATTGCATTCTTGTTTGCAAAAAACGTGCTAGAAGAAAATGAAACCAAGCAACCACACCACTTAAAATAGAAGTAAAAAGAATCAAATATCTTGAAATGTATTTAATAAATCAGGTGAAAGACCTATACAATGAAAACTGTTAAGTCCTTCTTAAGAGATATAGAGGAGAACAGAGAGAGATGGAAAGACATTCTCTGCTCATTTTGTGAAGAATCAACATCACTAAAATGGTCATCTTGCCTAAAACAATATACAGATTTAATGCAATCCCCATAAAATCCCAGAGGCTTATTTCCAGGAAATAGAACAAAACAATCTTAAAAACTTGTGTGGAACAACAAAAGACTTCAAATAGCCAATGCAATTATGAGTAAAAAGATTGAATATGAAGGGATTACACTCCCAGACATTGAGGTATACTTACTACAAAGCCACTACAAAGTGATCAAAACAACATGGAATTATAAAGGAACAGACCAGTGGAATAGAACTGAATCACTGGAAACTGACCCACTCACTTGCAGTCCGTTAATCTATGACAAAGAAGCCAAAAGCATAAGATGGAGAAAGGAAAGTCAACAAATGTTGTTGTGATAACTGTACAACCTCAGGCAAAAGATTGAAATTAGATCACACTCTACCACCATTCATAAAAATTAACTCAAAATGGGCATTCACATAAGATCAGAAACCATAAAAGTCTTGGAAGACAACATAGGAAAGACATTCCATGGCATCAGCCTTAGGGAATCCTGTGGTTCTCAAGTCTAGTATCAAGGGAAACAAAAAGAAAAATAAACAACTGGGACTATATCAAATTAAAGAGCTTCTTCACTGCAAAAGAAAACATCACCAAAACCAAAAAGGAACCTATGAATGGGAGAATATTTTCATTTCATATATCTGACAAGAGTTAAATATGCTTAATATACAAAGAACTCATAAAACTCAATGACAAAAAATAGGAAATTCAAAGAATTGGAAGTGGAACTAGACATTTTTCCAAAAAGGTCAATGACAGGCACAGGAAAAGATGTTCCTACTAACTGGCTATCAGGGAAATGCAAATTAAAACAACAATGAGATATCACGTTACACCAGAGAGACTGGCTATTATCCAAAAATCTGGAAACAACAAATGTTGGCAAGGATGTGGAGAAAGGGAACACTTTTATACTCTTGGTGGGAGTACAAATTGGTGCAACCCCTATGGAAAACTGTGGCGATTCCTCAGAAAGTTGTAGATGGAAATCCCATATGATCCACCATCCCACTTCTAGGTGTGTACGCAAAAGATTCAAAAACACTCTTGTTCAGATATGTATGCGCCCCCATGTTTACTGCAGCCCTATTCACAATAGCTAAGAACAAGTACCTATCTAATTGCCCGGTGTCAGATGAAGGGATAAGGTTGATATGGTACATACATACAATGCAATACTACACAGCCCTTAGAAGAGATGATCTTGTCATTTGAATCAACATGGAGGCATCTAGAGGTGATTATGCTACGTAAGTCAAAATAAGAAATAAGTCAAAAGAAGAAAAATAGCTACCAGAAAACCTCGTTGATGGAATATGAATAGACAAAACAAAGGAACAGATAAATCAAAACAACCCTTGGACACTTACAACAGAACTGGGGTTACCACTAGGGAATTAGAGTGGGCGGCAGGATCAGGGGGAGACAAGTGGTGTCATTGCCCACTGGACAATGATGAAGAACATTTGATGATTTGGTGGGAGAAAGGGTGTGTTGATATATATCTGAGTAATGTGGAAACTATATATATGAGTTTATATTAATGAATAGAATAAGTTACTACAATAAAATAATGAAAAAAATGTACTTCTTCACATATAGAAAAACTATATTGCTGGAAGTTTTTAAATTTTATAAACTTAATTCTTGATACTGTCTAATGTTTTAAACCTAATGTTGGTGAAGTAAAATACCACATGGTTTCAACAGTATCTTACGCAGATATTTGACGGCTGTCCCTTTTTCTCCTTTAAACTTTAAACTCCAGCAATGTCATCACTAGGTCAGACCCAATGGCAAGGCCTGAAATCAGGGGACATGAAGGCATAAGATAATGCAAGGAAGGAAGGAATCACCACTTCTAAGGGAATAGTTTGATCTACTGGTGACTTAGTATTATGAAAGGAGATGTGCTGTTACTTCTTTAAGTGCAGACAGACATCCAGCTGTCAGAGCGTGCAGCAGGAGTGGCCATGTCTGAGGGGACCTCCCCGTGTAATACGGAATCCAGCCAAATGAGACCGTTCCCACACTTACCACTTTTCTTCCTACTGGGAAGGAGGAAAAGCTAGTTTTATAGATTCTGCCACCCACAATTTCTTAATAGAAATCTTGTATTGAACTTACAACTATCCCAAAAGAGATAGGAAGCTGGTCTCCTCATTGCATGCTGGGAAAAGATGGTTGCCAAGACTTTAATAAATCCAAGGGAGAATTAATTGCTCTTCAGTTGTAGCTTTTCTATTCAGGCGTTTGCCCTTGAGTTGTGTCAGTGTTCTGAGGAATCCCAGAACAGCTGCTTAGAGAGAGATTACGTGGTTACTCCCAGAAGGTTGGTCTACAAGCCTTTATTAAATGTCCATTGCAGGAAAATGAATTCATTGAAAGATCAAAGAAGATTTTTGATGCTTGCATTAGGCAATAGGAATGCTCTAGACAGCTTCTAGAACAGCAGGTCCTTCTCATGATGCATGGCAGTCACAGACTATTTTATCAGAGAATCCGTCCTAGTCCCAGAACTAGAGCGGAGAGCAGCAATCCCTGACACAAGGTCAGAAATCCAAGAATTTCAGTGGTAAGTAGTTGGTTTTGCTTTTTTCACACCACAATGGAGAAACTGCCCAATGACAGGATATATATAAATCTTAAGAGCATAGTATAAAATATTATGATTTTTTCATGATTATTTTGATGGCCTTTATTTAATGACATATTTCTAGTATCTTTTCTGTGTTCATATCAACATTGCAAATAGTACTTACGGAATCAGAGTAGAATGACTTTAGAGATTATCTACAGCAAAAACTGAGAGATACCTTAATTCCTTAAGTAAAGTCGTATGATTGGGGGTTTTGTTTATGGCAAATAACACACAATGCAAATTGTTAGTCCTCTAGTTTTGATAAGCAGGACAGAAAGGAAGAATTTTCAGGAGAAGGAATAGAGATACATTTCTTCTATGATACATTACAAGATGACAAGAGGTGCACACAAGATTTTTGTTTAAATTAATACAATTAAATGTTCATTAATTATATTATAAAACATTTACTTGCAAAATGGAGCTTCTTATCTTTATGTTGCAACATACTGATGTTTGGGAGGTATAGTGTATGCCATTTATTAACTGTCATAGAACCCTGAAGCTTGTGAATAATTTGTTTACCCAAATTATCTATAAAAAATCTCATAAACTCAGGTTATTCCTTAATAATTGCATTCCCAATTACCTTTGAGGTGATTTATTGGTTGGGAGAGAAAGGAGCAGAGTCGCTGCTGTGCAGTTGGGAACTGAGCCAAGGCCACCATGGGATCTGCACTGGATCCATCCCACGAACAGGAAGGAGAATATTAGACGACCGTTGGCCAAGGGACAATGGTGTCACACTTATGACCACACAAGCCTTCTCCTGTTCTTAGGCCAGAAGACATTTGCGATTGGGTCCATGACCACCATTGGCCAAGGGGCTATGATATTATACTTATGACCCCACAGGCTGTTAACTTTTCTCAGGAAGATATTTGCACCAGAACCCCTGGACAAAAATGTCAGGTCAGCTGAGACACCCTTTCTCAATCTACTTTCTCTGATGAAGGGACTGTGTTTTCTATTTTTCCTGTCCCACTCCCTGGGGTCTCAGTGAGCACTTTTTGTGGCTCAAGATTTGGTTCCCCATTCAGTTTCAGTAGGCAGTGTGATCAGATGCCATTGGGACGATCGGGTCCATGACAGTCACATCAAGGACCTCAGGTGGCCTCTCCTGGGAGGTCATTAGTGAAGTCCAGCTCTGTTCACGCTAACAATCACGTTCATGTGAAAGACCTCAAATTTTAACAATGACTGTATCCTTTCCAAGAGTTAAGTTGGGACAGGTGCAATTTCCTTTGAGAATTCCATTGAGTCACCATCTTCTAAATCTAAGTGTGGTTAAGCAATGACCACCTGTATCATCTGTGAAGCATAACTGACAATCCTCACCGATAAACACCACGTGCTCTCATGCAGGGATTGCCCTGGTTAGTAAGGACAATTAGAAGAAACGTAAACAGTCAATAATATGGCGTTTGTTATGTGACAGATTCCAAGAAATTGGTTTGACTGGTCTTAACCTTAACATTTTTTGTTTGTTTCCATAATACTTGTTAGACTGAATTCTTAAGACTCTCAAAAAATGTCGATATTGTCTCTATTTGATTCTGTCTTTCTGTCTCTCTCTTTTTTTCTTTTCCCGACAGTGAATTGGAAAATTTAGGGCTTCCAGAGTCAGTTGAGACTCCAGGCCTTGGTTTAGTAACTGGGTCACTTTAGGCATCAGTTTCCTCACTTGAAAATCTTAAAAAAATACTTTCTTTATGGGATTGTTACGAGCAATACATAAACTGTGCATACAGGCACCCAGCTTAGTGCCCGTACATTGTTACTATTCAATCAACTCATGTATTCGAGCAGTTACTGTTCTATTGGGTGACTACTGCTGACACTCATAGGACTTTTGGACAGGGTTACAGAGGGATGGAAAGAAGCTGGGACTGTTTGTAAGCTGACTTCTTTTATTTGGACAATCACATATGCATTTGAACAAAGAACACACACCAAACTAACAGTATGTAGGGTAGATTGTGGTGTGAAGCTGAAGACGTTCTACTGACATTCTGTCTACTGACTTACATAAAACTTTCAGTGAGTATGTGCTCCTTTTGAAATTAAAAATCCCACGGAGTTTTCATTTTATTTCCATATTTTTCATTTAAACAGTAATTTTACATAGCTTTGCAATATCCTATGTATCTCTAATTATTTTCAAATGCAATTTTAAATATGTAGCTAAGATAAAGAGTATAAGGGGAATAAATATATGTATATATACATATATACATATACAGAGAGAGAGAGAGAGAGAGAGAGAGAGAGAGAGAGAGAGAGAGAGAGGTTGGAGAGATTGGAGTCAGGACTCCTTAGAGTCATGTGAAATATGTACCATCCAGGAAGATGTTCATCAATGCCAAAAGAGGATTTTTCTAAATGTAGATGAAGACCAAGGTGCAGTAATAGATGGTCTGATCCAGTCACATGAATATGAAATTTCCATGATTTCAATCATGCCATACTTTTCAGATGTGTAAGGAGATTGGAAAAAAATATAATCTCAAGGCCGAAAGGGACTGTAGAAGCAACTCAAATGATCTTCACTTGATTCTTCAATCAGTCTTTGTAAGAGATATAGCAATCTAGACTTTGGTTAAAGATCCCCGGTGACATTACATCTCATTACTCTGTATGTATTGTAAACATGCTTGCTTATCTCTTCTAAATTTAGCTGATGAAACAAGTTATAAGGTTAAAGAACAAAGAAAGGATGGATATTAGCCCTTGATACTTGTATTTATACACCTCAAGTAGGAAGGGCAAGAGATTTCAATTTCATATGCCAAGCGAATTGCTAAAAAATGTTGGAATGAATCAAGTAAGTAGGGATGCGAGCAGGTACCTGATCATTCATACATTTTTATGGGAAAGGAGAGAGCATTGCTAGTGATTAAAACCGAGGCTCTGAATTTGGCTATTATGATAACCTCTTAAAGCCTCAGTTTTCTCATCTGAAAAATGGGGATAATAACAGAATTTACCTTTTTATGTTGCTTTAAGATTCAGGGGGCAACCATGAAGAGTTTCTGACACCGAGAATGTGCCCAAAAAATATTAAATGAAAGGCATAGCAATGGTGGTAAAAGAAGACAGGAAAACACTGTGCCCGTTTTGAAGCAGCCTTGACAGGATACTTGAAAATTTGGTAGAAAGATTCCCAAATGTGAACAGGTGAAAACAAAGACATCTTTCTATCTTCGCTATAGACTGTTTGAGATGGGTCAACCATGGGTCAACCAGTGTGGATCTTTGTTTTGGAAATAATGAAACAGAAGCCTACATCATGCTCTAATAGAAGTAAATAGAAGGAGTACTCTCTTCCTGTATTTAAAGGAATGTGTGATTAGGGACAAAAGTGAGAGGGACAAAACTTGGAGCAATTCAGGGGAAAAGGACCAACTCTGAACACCTAGCCTCCTTGTATTTGCTTGTCTTCTCTTCCTATTTCAAGTTTCAGTCCCCACATCTTCCTCTATTTAAATCCTTTAGGGTCAACAGTAGTAATACCACGACTTTAAAGATGCTTTTTGTTCTCTCTGCTGTCATAGATGTTCTTTACGGCCCTTCCTCATTCATCAAACATTTGTTGAACGTACATTGCATGCAAATGCCTAATTGAAAATTTCTGGCCTTGAGCTTACATTCAAGGAGTCACATTCAAGATAGAATATTCAAGAATTCAAAATAGAATTCTAGGGACTTTGAACAAACACTAAAAGTACACCATTCTTAGAGGTGTTCAAGCAGAGGTTATCCAACCAAAAATAAGTTAAAAATAATAATTTCAAAAATAAGTAAAATGTTACAAAACTTCTTTTATCAAATTTTATCTATAATTAGGAGCTACTTTATATATATATATGTATGCTTCTCATAAGATAATAGAGTCATTGAGGACAGGAATCAGGTCCTACTTCCCTTTGGATTCATTCATAACACCGAGGCTGGGGCTACATTAGACCTGGTGGAGAAACTAATTGATTTGAATTAGAAGCTACCACTACCCAAGAGGCAGTTGGAAAACACTGAAAGGAAATGAGAATTTCACAGTTTGAACAATTTTGTAGCTAGAATGCTCTTACATATCACAAGTAGTAATCTGTCTTCCTTTCCTCTTTACGACAAAAGCCCTGGTGAGAAATGAAGGGCTAAAAGAAATGTTAATGCTGGAATGAATTTTTTTTAGCAGAGTATATGCTTTTTCTTGGTAGATTTGTTAAGAAAAAACTTTCAACCTCCTAGTTAGGGTTAAGGGCAGTTCTGTGTGTTAGGGGACAGTAGCCCAAACTCTTTCCATCAAAGCATGATGCCTGGATCAGTAAACTGGTATCATCTGAGATCTTGCTGGGAATGCAGGTAATCTATACGCACATTCAAGTTTGAGGTTCACAGGTCTCTGTGATGACCTCTGATTATTCTTCCTGACTTCTGGTATCCACATTATGGGGAAATGTATCCATAGAAATCTGGACCAAGAGAAACAGCTCATATAGTCTAGAGCAAGAAATTAACTTTTCACAAGCACTTCAAGTCATTTGTACTTTCTTTTAAAGTCTCCTTTGTGCTGATATTAAGTGGGTTTTCGGGTATACAGGTGTGTGTGTGTGTGTGTGTGTGAAACAGATCAGTAATTTACTGGGAAACACAAAAATCATTTTAAAAATTTTAATCACTGCTTTGTGTTACCGAAATCAAATATGAATGGTTGTTTCCTTTATATTCTGTAAGGATTTTCACATTCACACTAATTACCCTGCTTTAGTTTATCCCTATTTTGTTTCCTTTGAGGAAATAAACTACTTAGGGTTAGTCAAAAAACAATATTTATGTACAAATAAATACATTTCTCTTCAGCTTTGTTTTCCACGATTTATATTTGAATTTAAAATTTATTTATGTTTAATTTCAGTATCAGCTTTCTATTGAAATTTAAATATATTAAGTTTCTCAAGGCCCTGAGTTGGAATTTTTAATGAAAGTCGTGCTTGTCTACTAATTATATGTCTTGAATAATTAGAATAAAAGATAAGAATGCATGAGCATGAAGGCTATAAACCACTTTACAAATATAGAATTATTAGGTAATATTAGGTATTATTCTTAATAATTACTATTAATGATTGAACCTGTGCCTCAGTTTTGTTGTATTTAAAATGAGCAAAATAGATTCTTATAGATTAAATCAACTAAGTTAAGACAAGTGAAAAGCTTAGATGTAATTCCTGTAAAAATGTTAGTACATAATATGTATTCAGTGTTAGTTACTATTTTCTAATGTGTGTCTGTGCCCATTACTCAGCTTGGAAAACCCTAGTTGAATTCAGTTTTGTGAAAATGCTGCATCTTTTCAAACTAACTCTGAGTGGTTTTTTTGTTGTTGTTTGAGTAGATATGTTATACTAAACTTAATTTTCATTTGCATTTAGGATTATGTGCTTGGGTATATGTACATTTTCTGGATCTATAGAATCTCAGTTTCTCAAAGCTGAGCATTTATCTCTACAAGCAGAGGCTATCACCCTCCTCATGTTGCATCTCCAGTCTGCTCTCACTAGAATGTGGCCTGGATTATTGTTGATACTCTGCAAACATCCCTGCACATTCTCATGCCAAAGTCTGGCTTTCAAGCAGACATCTAGGCTCATGGGGGGATGGAGGATATCTTCTGAGGCCCCTATTGTGGTCTACTCAGTTAATTTGTCCCCAAGTACCTAGTCCAGAAAGGTAGGGCTGACACAGCTTCAGAAAGCCTAGTCTTCTGCCCCAGGAGGAAGCCAGTGCCCTGCCATCTCCTCTGGGGTAGCTAATGAGGATGTGCTTCAAGTAAGAATCACAGTGCTTCTCAGAATTAATTTGCTAAAGCTTGTCAGCAGGCAGGAATGATTGCCCAACCAACTCCTTGCAACCTCATAGGAATCACTAGAGACAGTGGCTTCCAGAGGGGGCTTCCAGTAGAGCTCAGAATCCAACGGCCTTCTTTCCTCACGTAGCAATGAGATCTCAGAAAGGTTTAGTTCTACCCTTAGAGACTCCTGGGTCATTTCTCCTTTGGCAATTAGAACAATTCAAATCCTTTGAACTTGCTTTTCCTTGACTGGAAAGACCTAATGATATCTCTTTAACCTGATATTTCTGCCACCCATGCTGTTGGGATGCCAATCAACCACCCCATTATGCAGGGGGAGTATTTTCAGACAAAGTTCCCTCCCTCAATAAAATAGGCATGCACAAGACACACAAAAATATACAAGACCCACAGTAAGCATGCCTTTGCACAGGTTTCAAGGTCCCTGTGCCCACCAATCACATTAATTCTTCCAAATAAAGTATTATGAAGTAAGTAACTTGACATGATTTGTGAAAGGTGATATGAATTGAACTATTATTGTGGTAGTGAAGAAAAATACACAAAAATGGAAAAAATACCAAAGTCTTAGTAATATAATATACATAGGTCTGGTTCTGACCAATCCTGAGGTGAAAACTGCATGCAAAAATGTATTGCTGCTTTTATCTCTTTTCTTATTTTAAAAATTGAATTATAATTCATATTCATCAACTTGCACAAATCCTAAGGTTGATAAATTTACATATATGGATGCATATATAAACACACACACTTACATTGTACCAAAAATCAATTAGAGTATCTCCATCACCCCAGAAAATTATTTTGTGCTCCTTACAAGGCAAAGTCACCCACAGAAGTAACTGTTTTTCTCACTTGATTATAATAGTTTAGTTTCCTAATTTTGAACTTCATTTAAAGAAAGAACACAGTATACATTCCTCTGTATCTGGCTTCTTTCATTCAACAAAATGCTTTTATATTCATTAGTTGTTTTGTATTTTTTTAATTTTTTTAAAGGAAAGGTGCAGGCAGGAATGAAAGCAAACAAGGAAGCAGGCAGGAAGAGAGAGGAGGAAGAAGCTCTTTACTTTTTATTTAGTTGTATATAGTGGCTGTCTCCCTGGCCCCAGGTCTTGAACCAGGGACCTGGGAATGCATGTGGACTGCACCCAGTTTAACCCATGAGGACACCATTAGTTATTACAGGTATCAGTAATTTGTGTTTTAACTAATTATGTAGCATTCTACTGTATGACATACAATTTGTTGGTCACGCAATTATTGATATACATACTGTTTATTTGAACTTTTATAAATAAATGTCTTGAACATCTTCACGAAAGTCTTTTTGTGAACTCTGCATCCATTTCAATTTTCTTGAAACTTCCTAGGAATGGAATTGTTTGGACAGAAAGTAAGCACATACTTAACTTTACTAGAACTCCAAATAGTTTTCCAAAGTGATTATATAGACTCAAATTTCAGCTTGGAGAGTTGGAAAGCATTTTGTTCCCATCATTGCATCAATGAGAAAAAGCAGGAGAAAATGCAAACTAGTGACTTTTCTTGAGATAACAAGATAACTTAAAAAAATCTGGGGAGAGACAGACCCACAAAAGCAGAGATAGTATTTGATATACACGCACACTCACACACACATATTTTAACCTGGGGCAAAAGACATTAAGTGTCTTATAAGCTGATAAGATGACTCAATTTAAAATATATCTAATGTATTGCTAGAGACAAGCATAAGCTTGGGAATGTCGAGGCCCTGAGGGCCGTAACATGCGAAGGTTTGCACCTCTTGTTTTCCTTCCATGAACTGGGCAAATGTTCACAAGGAAGACCAGAAAGAATTCTGAGAAAGTGTCCCTAACAATGCTGCCTGCAGCTGAGCTTGGGTGAGGATGGGGCTGGTGATACATGGGGGAAAGGAGCAGGAACGGCAGTCAAAACTTTCAGACTGATTTTCCACATTTTTGCTACAAAACAAATGCTGTAATCTGCAAGGGCAAGAACAATTCAAACAAAAAAAACACTACCTAGGGCACTATGGAATCCCATGCCAGCTTGCATGGGGCAAAAAAGTTCTACCCCTCAGGGATGCAAAGCACAAATATGTGTTAGACCAGCACTACAGTGGAAGGGGCGAAGGAGCACTTGAGAAGGTAATATTCTCAAGACCCAGGTTCACAGTATTTAAGGCTAAGGCTTATCTAGAACATCAGAATATCTATCTCTTGTTCTTCCTGAGACCACTAGCAAGCATCAAGTGAAAATAATAGTGGAATACAGTACGTCCTCGCTTACTGTCATCGGTAGGTTCTTGGACTCTGCTGCTTTAAATAGGGTGACTGCACATACCATTTTAAATGGGATGGTACTGGGCTTGTGTTTTTGTTTTCGTTTTTCATATTTCCCAAGCATCCTGCTGTTTTAATATAAATGTCAATTTTGGCCCATTTAAAATAAGCCAGGGCCATAATTAACATGGTACAAAAGGGGCAGCTGATGTACCCCAGGCCAAGTCTGTTGAGGGGCCTCAAAAGCACCTGCCCCTTGTGCCCTGCATTAAAGACAGCCCTTGCTGGTGCTGACTGCAGCAGACCATGGTGAGGACTGCTGTTCCTGCCCCCTGTGAAGAAACAGGAGCCAGATGGGAAGGAAGAGGATCCCTCCATGCCCCTTTGCACCTGTTTCTTCAAAGGGAGCCGAACTCTACAGTGTGGTCCAGCTGCAGGTAAGTGTTATGGGAGTTATCTCTGGCATGTGGGGTTACATCTGGACGGTGAGGGTTATTGGGAATTTCTAGCACTGGGATGATTAAAGTGACACATGCTTTAGGCAGGACATTTAGAGTGGGTCTTACAGGAGTGCCAAATTTGGTTTTCACCTAAAGTGCCAAAGTTTCTTGCACCAGCCCTGGTCATTTGTATGACGTCCCACTGGACCACATATCATTACTATGCATTTGCTGATGAACATCACATAGAACTTGCTTGTTGCTGGCCTGACTGCACTGATCCTGCTCAGAGTGCTCCTCCTCCTCCCCTTAATTGTCAATGAATAACCCTGTTCTGTTTGTGCCATCCCAGTGCTCTACTTTTGTCTCAAGGAAATACGGTCATTCTAAGTCTTTAAGCAAAGTGGCATAAAAATCAAAGCATGTTTTTGAAAAGCAATATTTTTGTTTAATGTGAGCAGGGATAATTTTTTTTCTTATCAACATTATAGTGAAAGGATGTTGAACTAAATGACATTATTTAAGTGTCTGATGTAAAGCTAGGAGAACTTGAAGAAATAGTTATCTCTAGAGAACAGGAAAAATGGTAAATTCAAAAGCAAGCTAGGAGTCAAAATGTGGGTCTGCTAGCCCATACCCTAAATGCAAAGAATGGCAACAGTAATTTAAAGATTGTGGTGTGGTAGACACAGAATAGGAATGACAAACTCAAACTCCGCCTAAACGCCCATCACATTAACCCTCACACTAAAGGCACAGTAGAAAGGCAAGTTTATGTACAAATAGCAACAACAAAACAAGGTTGACCTCAATATGTAACATCTTGAATGTTCTCTAGCTTTCAACAAAAAATATGACACACACTAAAAGTATAAGGAAAAAATACAATTTGAACAAACAAAACATAGCAGAACCAGACTCATAATTGAGATTTTCAAACTGTCAGACAAGGAATTTGCAGTAACAATTATCAACAGGCTAAAGATTTTAATGGAAAATGTAACAACATACAAGATCACTTCATTTTAGCAAAGATTAGAAGCTAAATGTAAATGCTAGAAATTAAAAAAAAAACACAATAGCTAAGATGAAGAATGTCCCAGACTCATCCAGAAATCTTGAAATATAAAAATAAAAAACAAATTGGTCTGCATGATAGGCCAATAGAAATATCCCAAGCTAAACACTAGCAGAAAAAAGAAATTTAAACAGAAAACACAGAACATTCAAAAGCTATGGAATAATAACAGACTGGCCAATAGATACACAATTTGAATCCCAGAAAGTGTAAAGAGTATGAATAATTTTTAATAATGGCTGAGAATTTTCCAAAATATATCATGAATCCATAATTTCAAAGAACACTAAGTAGGATAAATATAAAACCCTAGGCACTTTATATTCAAATTACTATAAAGTAAAAACATTTTGAAGGCAGCTAAAGGAAAAAAAAAATCAACCTGACAGAGTACCACAAATAAGAATCACAGAAGATTTCTCATCAGAAACTATGCATTGCAAGAAGACATTGAAGTGGTAACTTTAAAATGCTACAAGAAAAAAAAAACCTTCAACCCAGAACACATTGTTCAAATATGAAGAGGAATAAACATTGTCTCAAACAAAAATTAAAGAGGTACATTGGAATACTCTAATAGAAATGTTAACAAAAGTTCTTCACAGAAAAGGAAGATAATACAGAAATTTGAATTTATCAAAGAAATTAAAGTATTGAAAATAAATTAAATGAAGGTAAATGTATTTGACCAAATAGTATCCCTCAAAATTCATGTCTACTGTAACCTCAGAATGTGATCTTATTTAGCAACAGGATATTCAAATGTATAATGATTGAATTTAAGATGAGATTATGCTGTTATAGAGTGGACCCTATTTTCAATGATTGTGTCTTTAAAAAAAAAAATGGAAAGGACACTCAGAGACATCACAGGGAAGAAAGCCATATGATAAGAGACAAAGGTCGCTGCAACTCAGTTACAAGTCAAGAAACACCAGACATTACCAGAACAACCAATAACTAGGGAGGAGTAAGAAAGAATTTTCCCGTTGAGCTTTCAGAGTGAGTCTAGCCTCATGACACCTTGATTTCAGTTCTAGCCTCCAGAACTGCAAGTAATTCACATCTTTTGTTTCAAGCCACCAATTTGTGATAATTTGTTATGGCAGCCATAGGAAACTAACACAGTGAAATAAAATTCATTGTTATAATTTTTAATTACTCAAAATTGTCATTTAAATTATGAGTAGTAGCAGTATCATGCATATGTAGAGCATATGTAAAAGTAAAATATGTGACAACAGAAAAAAGGAAGTGATCAGAAATATGTTTTTTCCAATTATATTTAAATGGTATTTTATAGGAAAGCAGACTTCTATTATACACAATATATTTGTAATTCTTAGAGGAACAACAAAAAAATTTTTCAAGGAAGCAAATAGTATGTCAATAAGGTAAAAATAAGTAAAATAGTAATAAAAATGTTCAGTTAAGCACACAGAACACAGAAAAAGAAGAAAGAAACAGAATAAACAGAATAAAAAGAGTAATTTTAGTAGATTTTAATCCAACCATATTAATGATCATTTTAAATGTGAATGGTCTCAATAAAATGAAAAGACAGAGATTGCAGGTTAAACTTTAAAAAAATGTAAAATCCAGCTACATGTGGTCTAAAAAGATCCCACTTGAAACATAAGAAGATAAAGGGGATAAAAGTAAAAGGATAGAGAAAGTGATACTGCACAAACGCCCACCCAAATAAATGAGTTAGCTATATTACTTTCATACAAACTAGAATTCAGAAGAAGGAAGATTATCAATGAAAGAAGTATTTTATACTGATATAGAAGCCAAATCTCCATTAAGATACAGCAATCCTTAATGTGTGTATGCTTGGAGAAGAGCTTCCAATTACAGGAGGCAAAACGGGATTGAAAGGAGTAATAGACAAAGGCACAACTGTAATTGGATGCATAAACATTATTTTCTCATTATTTTAATTAAGAGAACAGGTAGGTAGAAAAATCAGCATGGATATAGATGACCCGAACAGCTATCACTATCTTTATTTAATTAACATTTATAAAATACTCCAGGTCACAGACCAGCATATACACGCTACTCAAGTATACGAGGAACATTCACTAAGACAGAGCATATTCTGAACTATAAAACAAAATGAGCACATCTAAAAGACTAAATGCCATACATTTAGTCACATATGGAATGACTATAATGGAATAATAACAATAATAGACATAAAGAAAAAAATTAGGAAAATTCCTAAATATTTGGATATAAGTGAACATACTTATAAATAATTGATAAGGCCAAGAGAAAGTCTCACAGGAACTGAAAAAAATATTTTAAACTGGACAAAATAAAAACAACACACACATATTTATAAATATAATTATATATAAGTATACTAGTGATATATCATTATATGTATAAATTTATAGGCTATAACTAAAGTAGGGCTTAGAGAGAAAATTGTAATATTTAATACTTATATTAGAAAAGCTTGTCTCTAAAATTAGCAGCCTAAGCTTTTTTCTAAGAAAGTAGAACAAAAAAGAGTAGATTAAAAACAAAGCAATCAAAGGCAAGGAAATAGAAAAGATTAGAGAAGAAATCAATGAAATTGAAAATGAGAAAATTAATGAAACTAAAACTTGATTCTTTGTTGTTTTTAAAGCTTTAATAAAGCAACATTACATCATAATACACAGGTTGAAGGTGCATATCTTTGTATATCAACATTTATAAATAATACTTTAAGCTTACCATCAGCAGTACAATTCTTCATTCATCATATAACTGATCCCTTTTCCTCAATTAGTGCACTATACCCTTTCCCTTTTGATAAACACTAGATTTTTAAAGACTGAATGATTTAGAGGAAAGAAGCAGGCAAAGAAAGGAAGAAGATGGAGTCATCCATTTAGTTGTACATGTTGCTTGCTCACCCTGGTCCCAGACACAGAATCCTGATCCCTCAACTTTTATATGGATTCTGCTATCCAGAGCTTCAGGCTTTAAACACTGGGCCATCAGGAGGCATCTACTAATTTGATTTTATAGGCTGAAAGTCTATTTTTGATTGATTTGTTCATTTAGTTAAAAGCTGGCTCTTTGAAAAGAATCATCAAATTGATAAACTTCTAGTCAGACTGATCAAGAATAAAAGAAGACAGAAATGACCAATATCAGGAATAAAAGAGAAGACATCAGTACTGATGTCACATTAAAAAGATAATTATGGCCACCTTCTGGTGGAGCAATGGTGAGGTCAATCATTCCTGAAGGAGCAAGCCACATACTCTGGTTTCCAGTCCCAAGCCCGGGGGAGAAGCAACCAGTATGAACAACTAAATGAAAATAAAATAAAGACGCTTATTCCTCCTCTCTCTTCCTGCCTCCCTACCCGATCGCCTTCATTCCTGCTGCACCTGTCCTTAAAGAAAAAATTATGAAATCCTACAAACAACACTATATTCATAAATTTAACAATGTAGAGGAAATATACCACTTTCTCGAAAGATACAAAAACCACTCAAGAAACAGACAACCTGAATAGCTCTATGTATGTTAAATAAATGAAATTTGTAGATTAAAATATTTCAAAAAGTAAAACTCCAGGTTCATATGGTTTCACTGTTTAATTTTTCCAGTCATTGAAGGAAAAAATAACATCAATTTTATGCAATCTCTCCTAGAAAATTTAAAAGGAGAGAAACTCTCCAGCATATTTCATAAGACCAGAATCACCCTGATATTGATTTTTTAAATATTACAAAGACATTAAAAGAATATTAGACCAATATCTTTCCTTTATGAACCTATAAGCAAAATTTCTCAACAAAATATTGGCAAATTGAATCCTGTAATAAAATATATAATGTAAATATTTAAGAGAATATTACATTAAAATCAATTCAGGGAGATCCCAGAAATGCAAGATTAATTCAACATTCAAAAGTCATTCCACTTCTAGATATATATTTGAAGAATGAAAAACACTAATCACAAAAGATATTTGCCTATTTAGGCTCATAGCAACAAAATTCACAAAGGCCAAAACATGGAATCATCTAAGTGCTCATTAATGGATGACTGAATAAAACATGTGATATTTATTCTTAATGCAATTCTATTTAGCTAATAAAAGAGATGAAATTGTGCCTTTCACAATAACCTGGATGGAACCTAAGGTGATTACACTAAATGAAATAAGTCAGGGGAAAAAAAAAGAACTGGGTGATTTCATTCAGGTGGAATATTAAAAACCAAAAACAATAGGAATCTGTTTTAGGAATCTGATGGCAAGACTGGTTATCAGAGTGGAGTGTGGGGAGGTAATCTGGGACTGAAGTAGTGACTGGCACTAGAATTCTGGTGGTGGATACAGTGCGATAGAGACATTGAGATGGGACTCTATTCTAAGACTTGTACTTTAAACTAGTGAAACATTAATAAAAAATAAAGTTAATATAACATATTAATAGACTCTAAGAAAATACATATACCATCTGAATAGATGCAGGACAATCATTTGACAAAGTTCAATATTCATTCATGCTAAACCTACAGGAAAGCAATAATAGAAGGGAACATTCCAGGCGCACCCTGGTGGAGAAGCGGTTGGGTCATTTGCCTCCAGAGGAACACAGGCCACATACCCCTGGGTTTGAGTCCCAGGTCCAGTGGAAACAACCAGTGTGAACAACTAAATAAGAAATAGAGGGCTTATTCCTCCTCTCTTCCTCCCTGCATCCTACCAGCCTTCATCCTGTCTGCACCTTTACTTTCAAAAAAAGGGAACTGTCCAACCCAATAAAGGGCACCAAGCACATACCACGTGCCAGTCACACTACTTACAGTAACTTTCAGGTTACTCTTTCAAACCATAAGAGAGGCGCTATTAATATCAGAAAATAACAAGCCAACTTCCTCAACTCCTTCCTTCTCTTTCCTTAAAGAGATAGCTGACTTATCCACTGGCTTTATCCAGTAAGCAGCAGATGCAGGATTACAATCTGCATTTTCCGGCTCGAGAATCCACTCTTACAAATATGTAACATTTTGCTTCCCAGATAGGAAAAGAAACAGAAATCATAGCTTGATACAATGGTTTAGGTAAGAGAAAGGAATGCAGTAATGGAAACTTGGTAATTTAATTATTACTTCAGAAAACAATATTTGAGATTAAAAGTCAAATTACTAAAATTTACCTTAATAAGGAAAAATACCTATGTATGATCATAATATGGTTAAAATGTCATATATAATAAATCTTAAAAGAGAAATGTCATATTGAGAAAATTTTCATTCCAACATTTATAACAGCAGAAGGAATGGAAATAATTGAAATGTTGAATTAAAAGAGATACAAGATTTATTTTGTATGATAGAATACAATGTGTTCTTACTATTTGTGCTTCTAATATTTTAAGATGATAAAGAGCAAGAATCATATACTGAAAAAGAGGCTGAAAAGAAATACAGTGAAAGAAGCACTGATTCTATGGGTGGGTCCATTTTTATATCTCTGCACATCATCTTAATTTTAAACAAGAAAGCATTTATTATGGAAAAATATTTACAAAAATGACTGTGATGTGGTGAAATGAATGCTAGGAGAAAGACTCTGCAGCACCAGTAAGAAATGAGTTTAGTCTATCACAGAGGTTAACAGTTGTGGGTTCTCACCAAATCGTCATTTCTTCTCATGCACCAGTAGCAATGCCAATTTGTGGGAGGTCCGTGGACTTGAACTATCTGGATCTGTTGACTGAGAACTTCCAGTCTAATGGAAGACACTTTTACGCACCTTCCTCCACACTGTGTGACGGTGAACATCATTTGATATAGCCCTGTAAGAACAACCC
>RJWH01011054.1:0-13844 GCA_004363575.1 Solenodon paradoxus | reverse complement strand
TGGTGTGGGGTGTGTGTGTGGTGTGGGGTGTGGGGTGTGGTGTGTGGGGTGTGTGCTGCTGGGTCAGGAGCTGAGGAGAAACAGCAGGTGGTCAGGTCTTCGATGCTGAGCTGTCCCCTCGCTGTGTCCGATCTCATTGGGCCCTGACCGCAGGCTGGGTGACCCGAGAGCAGGCGAGCTCACCTGGGGACCATGGACTCTGGACACTGAGGGTGGCCCGAGTCCACACTCCACCACCGGTCACGCTGCCGCCGAGGTGTCTCCAGCACCGCGCCCGCTCTGGCCTGTCCTGTGCCAGGCGAGGCGGCAGGGAGCCTTCAGGCTCTGCAGGAGGAGCCAGACCCTCCAAGTCCGGGCCTGAGAGCGAGAGCAGACACCCCGGGCCCCTCCCCGGCAATCCCGCCTTGTCCTCAAGGTCGCCCGCCACACTGACGGCCTGGCCAGCCAGCACTGTCCCCCCGGGTCCCGGGCCGGTCAGAGGAGCCCTTTCCACTCGCACCGGGATTGGCTCGTGTCCGTCATCTGCCTCATGAAGACACGTGTGCACTGCAGTCCTGACTTGGGGGACCTGGTGCGCCACGGACACACGTCTAGTAAAGTGTCCGCCTGGCCCACCTCCTGCGCCGGACCCTCTGCCCTCCTAGATGCTGGGTGCTGACCTGCCCGCCCGTCGCCAGCTCGAGGCCGCAGCACCTCTGGGTCTCACGGCTTCTCTGCCTTGTCGCTGACAGAGGACGCGGCACCGCGTCTGTCGGGAGCCTGCGCTGTGCTGAGTGCCGGCCGGCTGGGTCCCCGGCCCTCTGCACAGCTGTCCCGGGGCAGCACAGGCACACTGACCCCTGACCCACAGGGTCCCCGGCCGCCAGAGGGCACTTTCTGGCATCAGTGATGAGTGTGCACACGGGGCGTCGGGACTCGGGTGTGCCCTCCCGCCTCTGGGCCGGATCTGCAATGGGGAGTCGCAGGCCAGGCTCCGTGGCCGGCCCAGGGTCCTACCTGCCCCCTCGGCCTCCTGGGAGCCAACCCTGGACTCTGGCCTGCGGCCCCCCTCGGCCACTGTGCTCCCTCTGTCTCTGCGTCTGCCCCTCCCTCGAGGGCCCGGCCATTGGAGGCCACATGTCCAGCCGGCCCCTCAGCGCGGCCACATTTGACATCGGTGGTCCTCAGCCCCGGATCCTCGCCTGGGGACCGTCCACCCCACGCGGCTGCACGTCCAGTGAAAATGAGACCGTTGGAAACACTCTGACAGCCGCACATACCCTGAGTGCCTCGCATCCTCCTGTTTTCATCTGAAAAGTCTGATCACGGCTCTGTGATAACTTTCCTAAAAGGATGGTCAGCAAGAATGAGTTTCAACATCAATAACCCCCGAGTATATGTGATTCAAATGAAAGCTAATTCTCCTGATTCAGAATTCCGTTAATTTAGACAATGGCTGAGCAGGTTCAATTTGATGTAGAAGACATAATGCATATTTATCATGTAAAATAAATGCAGAAGTTGGCCAAAGTCACAGGAAATGGCCTTTGCTGAGTCCACAT
Organism: Solenodon paradoxus; assembly: GCA_004363575.1. Lineage (NCBI taxonomy): Eukaryota > Metazoa > Chordata > Mammalia > Eulipotyphla > Solenodontidae > Solenodon > Solenodon paradoxus. Next base: position 12,303 of record RJWH01011054.1, on the reverse strand, counting down.
GCCAGTTAGGGGTCACAGACGCCTCGAGTCGCGCAGGGACCCGGCTGTGCCCCAGCACAGCGCCCCATCCCTCACTTTCAGTTTTCCAGTCTAAATTCATGTGACATCTGACTGGCAGGGAAATGTGGGATCGGGGAGAGAACACCACTCCCAGCACATGGGCAAGCTGAGTGAGGGCCGAGGACAGGACGAGGAGGACGAGGACGGGGAGAGGAGGACGCGGGGCTGGAGGAGGGACGAGGACGGGGAGAGGAGGACGCGGGGCTGGAGGAGGGATGAGGACGGGGAGAGGAGGACGGGGAGAGGAGGACGCGGGGCTGGAGGAGGGACAACGAGGACGAGGACGGGGAGAGGAGGACGCGGGGCTGGAGGAGGGACGAGGACGAGGAGAGGAGGACTCGGGGCTGGAGGAGGGACGACGACGAGGAGAGGAGGACTCGGGGCTGGAGGAGGGACAACGAGGACGAGGACGGGGAGAGGAGGACGCGGGGCTGGAGGAGGGACGAGGAGGACGAGGATGGGGAGAGGATGTGGTGCCAGCGTCAGTGTCTCTTTGGAATAAACTGGCAGGAAGAAGACGTGTAACATGGCAGTTATGTCATTCGACTCCAGGGTAGCGTGTGGGCAGAAGGGGTCAGTTGGCCAGCTCGTGGAGAGGAGAGGCACTGCCCAGTGCTGTCATTGTCCCCTGAGAGCCCACTACCCAGAGGGCTGGCCCTCAGTGCCGAGGCCACGGGGGACTCGTCCAGGACAGAGCCGGGACGGCCGCCAACCCCAGGGACAACTCTGCACCTCAGGGCAACATGCCGTCCAGGACCGCAGGGCCCCACGCGCGCGGTCAGGTGCAAACGCACGGAGGTTACAAAACTCAGGCGGGAGGCGGGAGGCTGTTGACAGCGAGTGACCAGAGGCAGAAAAGTGTCCTCTGGAAAATGCTGGAACACACGCCCGGGGCTGGGAAAGCACAGGGGCATCCGGGCATCGGAAGAGGCATCTGACAAGTAATCTCAGCGGCATGGAGCAGAGTCCCAGGTGGGGACCCCGGGAGAACGGTGACGGCGCGGGGTCGGCCGCCACCGGGAGGGACCAAGGGAAACAGATCATAGACACCTAACGCCCGGGAGACGGATCCCGGCACCAGGAAAAGCGTGGCGTAAATGAGCGGCTTTCGAGAAAGAATGGAACCACAGCACAGCTGCTCCTGTGCAGACACCCGGGAGGTCAGCGGGCCCCCCTGTTGTGGGGACCAGATTCCGACCACACAGAGAATGCAGGGGGCGACGTAGGGGACACACTGAAAACTGCATAAAGCACGCGCTTCAAGAGAGTGGACACTGGCGCGAGCAGCACTGAACACCCAGGGAGAACAGTTTTCCCCTCAGACACCGAAGCGAGATGGGTTTCAAGGCCGTGCCCACCACCTTCCGGGCAGCCCGTCCTGGGCCCTTCTCGTGCAGGCTCGAGAGGGACCCGCACCCGCTCGGCGTAACTTGCGTCACAAAAAGAGCAGAGGTGCTAAAGCCGGAAGCGAAAGTCTTCGAACGATCCCGGCAGCAGTAAAAGCGCAGCAATTCCATTCGCTTTACCCAGGAACTCCAGAGGGGCCTGAGCGAACACACGTTAGATGGCGCTCAGGAAATTAGCTTATTCGAGGAAAATAATTTTATTATTGACTCAGCATATGAAGAAAAGTATTTCCTAAAACTGGGTATTTACGCGTGATTTTTTTAAATCTCTTAGTAAATTAGCAAAGAATAAAGCTTTCTTAATCCAGTAAAGGTTATCTGCCAAAAACATGCAGCAAACAGAATTCTGAAAGGTGAAGTTAAATGAGTCCAGAGCTGACATCAGAAGCAAAAATTAATTCTAGATGGATTCACTGTGGAAGACAGATCTTAAAATTCTGAGGCGATTACGGCAGGCAGTCACCTCGGGGTAGAGAAGAATTGCTTGGAGCAAATAAACAAACAAATATAAAACACTCGCCATAAAATCAGACATTGATTAATTTAATTATATTAAACTATGAACATCTGTTCATCAAAAGACACCATAAAAACTGTGAAAAAAGCCATAAATTGAGGATTGTTAGTGACACATAACTAATAAAAAAAAGTACGCAGGATGCACAAAACATAAATAAGAAAGAGATGTGGAGCTGAATCAAAAGAAAAGATAATATTCTTGGCCTTGGGCTGGATTTCACTGGTTTTCCTTTTTTTCTGCATTTTTTTCAGGCTGCCTTGTGACAAGGTTCTGTTACCTATTCGGTGACACACGCTCACACGCACGCAAGCACACACTCACACACACACGCACGGCACAGAATAAGCACATCAACTCCTATGAACTAAAGCCCCAGACAGAACAGGCTTCAAGTCCGGCGTGATCCAGCAGGTAGACCAGCTCCTCTGGGATTCTGTCCTGACCGTCCTCGTGGTCACAGGAGGCCTTCGCTTCTACAGCTGTCAAGGACCAGGACACCGCCCGGGTTCCCGAAGCCTCCAGCGCCTCCCCGTTTGGGTCACCTCGGGTGGCCACGCAGCCCCTTGAAGCAGATGCAGGGGCAGGAGGGAGCTGAGCCCACAGCTCTGGGGCACTTACTCCTCTGGGAGAGCGGGCATGCCCAGCTGGGTGGGCAAGGGCTGCTGGCCTCCAAGCAGGGAGTGGACCCTGACTGGTGTGCAGGGGCCTCAGGGGTGGGGATGGGACCCAGCCTGGCCCCAGGGGTGGAGGGAGGACAGACCAGGAAGCAGCTTGACTCAGGAGACGGAGTCATGCGCCCTGGGCATCCCCACTGCCGGGGGACGGCCACCCTGGGGCCACCCTTGGACCCGACACACCGCTGGTCTGCATGGCCGGCCCCCGGCTCCTCCAGCGTGGGTCTCCCCACCGACCCCGCGCCATGATCCCCTGCCTCCCCCTCCCACTGCCGGGGTGGCTCTGCTCAGACCCCTGGGGGGCAGCCCCCCGGCTTCAGGGACCCCAGGCCCGTTTCCAGGTCTCCTCGGTCCAGGATGCTCCCAGTCCCTCCCGGATTTGCTCATCCCACCGTGGATGCGCAGTCTACGGATGAGACTGGCAAAGTCACCACCTTTAGGTGGCAGGGACAGGCGCCATCTCCCTGCCACTGCCTCCACAAAGCATAGTCCTCTGCAGTGTCAGAGAACCCGGGGCACTCAGGGGCGGGGGGTCAAGGTGCCTGGAGACGCACCTGCCTCCCCAGCAGGGAGCACAGTCTGGTCCGAAGGTGCTGAGGCCTGGGGTCCAGCCCTGTCTCCCGGGTCCACCAGCCGCCCTCTCCTTTCTGGGTGTGCAGTGAGGGACAGCCTGAGGCAGGCCTGCCAGGTCGAGCAAAGTTTCCCGCGGACAGCGTCCACCCAGTGGGGGGACAGGGTCCTCCCTGTCTGTGAGGACATCCGCCAAGGCTGGAAAAGAGAGGTTCATTCCGTGACACGGGAGACGTCCCTGGCCAGCCCTGGGTGGGAGACCTGAGGACTGGTGGCACTTCCTCCGCTATCAGGGCAGCGCGGGCCGTCTCCCAGCAGCGGCACGCTGACAGCACCGTGGGGCCACTGCGGATGCTTTTCTGCTGTGACCCAGTCCTCTGAGCCCTGTGCTGACGGAGGGACATGAAGACACGGCCCCAAGTGTCCCCAGGAGGTGGGGGGCCGGCGGGCTGTGGGCCCCACGGGAACAGAAGCCAGCAGGAGCACTGCAGGTCCTGGCATTTGACAGGGACCTAGGGACCGCAGGCCTGGCTGCAGCTTCTGTGGAGGGGACGGGAGGCTGCTCCAGACAGTTTGCTGTGAGCTCGAGGAGCACGCGTCCCGGGCGCCAGCCCAGTCATCCCGCCATGAGTCGGGCAGCCTCCACTGCCTTCGAAATGCTGATGCTCCAGCACATGACTCCCCCTGCTCGGGTCTCAGGCTTCTGCGCTGGTGTGATGAGGGCAGCGCCGCTCGGAGCCACCAGCGCGCAGGGCCCCCACCGGGGTGGACGGCCAGGCGGAGCCCCACGTCCACACCCCAGGGAGTCCCGAGCTCAGGACCTGGCCCGGCATCTCGGAACGTCCCCGCCCGTCTGGGCCTCAGTCCCGCTCCCTCAAGAAGGCGGTGCTGGTTCTCAGAACGGCCGGACACCCTCCACGGACACATCTGAAGGAAGGGTCCTACTCAGGTCAGCAGCGCCCTCCCCTGCCTGCTGCCCACGACACGCGTCCAAGGACAGGACACCGCCCGCTCCAGGTGCTTCCGCCCGGCTCCCTCGGCGCCGCCCGGCAGCTGGTGGGCGCCAAGTCCAGGGACCGTGCTGTGGGGACGCGCTGCTGAACAAGTCGTGAATGGACGAGACCCCACGGGCCCACAAGGACAGAGCGCTGCCTGTCCCCAGATGGGGGCCCTTTGGGGCAGAGCGCGTGCGCGTGCTGGGTGTGCGCGTGCGTGGGGCTGACGTGCATGTGAGCTGCGTGTCAGCTGCGTGTGCGTGTGCGTGTGTGTGGTGGGCCTGGTGCGATGCTGAAGCCCCCGTGGGTGTAACCGCACCGGCCCCCAGAGCGTCGGAGCCCAAGCGGGGTCACCCACAGCCCTGCCCAGAGGGGCCCTGGAGGGTGGCTGGTTTGCCCTCTGGGAGACCCTCTCGGGTCAGAGTGGTGAGGCTGGATGGCTGGACCAACTGCAGGTGCAGGCGCCCTTCTAACCTGCCCCTCCTCACCTGCTGGGACCCATGGGCGGGTGACCACCCACTTGGCGGCTCCTCTTTTCAGGCCACTCGGCTCCCTCCCGCGACAAGGACACACAGGTAGTGCTACCCTCTAGGGCCGAGGCTTCTGCGGCCCCGCCCAGCCCACTCCCCTCAGTGCCCGGTCTCCGTTGTCCCTGCTGGGCAGCTGGAGGCCACCTCTCCAACCCCGCCCCACCTCACCCCCAGGTGCCCCCACCTCTCCTTCCCCAGGTCTCCCTCCTCCATCCCTGCCCCCTCCCACCTCCATTCTCACGCCCCCACCCCACCACCTCGGTCTCGCCCCTGGCCTCTCCGTCTTGACCAGCCCTCCCCTGTCCCTACCTCCCTGTCCTTCTGTGTCTCCCTCAGCCCCATCCCCTCCCCTCGCCCACAGCTCTCCCTCCACTTCCCCGAATCAGAGCTGCACCTGCTGGGCAAACAGATGTGATTGCAGGGACCGGGCTTGGGGGTGAGCACCTGCATTTCCAGCATCACCGCCCTCCCTCTGGTCTCTCCACCCCTCCTGCCGCAGACGCCCGAGAGCAGCAGACTGGGGCCCCATCACAGAGCACCCACCAGCCACCCATGGGCGTAGCGCCAACACACTGGGCACAGCTGTGCCAACCTCCACAGCGGGCCAGGCCCTCGGTTCCCAGACCCGCGCCTTCCCGTCGGCTCTGTTGAAGCCGCAGGCTCCGCCAGGTGGTGCCCCCACCCCCGTTAGCTGACGTCACCACGGCCAGGCAGGGGTCCCGACCGGTGCGCACACGACGTGACTCCCACCAGAGCTGGGTTTCCCCCGGGGGAGAGACGCTATTTCTCCAGCAATGGTATTTCTGCAGACAGTTCTCGAGCAGCAAATCCGGCCTCTGCAGGTTTAGACTCGCCCAGCGAGGGGGACCCCAACTTCAACCTGGGCACCGCTCCTCTGTGCAGCCCTGAGTCTCCTCCTGTGCCAGTAAAAGAAAGGGACTCGTTTCTAAAGTTATGCATCAGAAAAACACCATCGAGATAGCACAAAGGACTGAGGAGGACAAAAGGGGCGGCGAGGGAGAAGCCCCCGCCCGGCACCCCGGCACCCCTGAGCTGGGGCTCAGCCGGCGGGACACTTCATCCAGAGGGTCCACTTGACCTCCCGGCGTCCAACCCGCCAGAGAAACAGACGAGGTGTGGAGACGGCACCAGGCCTGGACTTAGTGTTGCCTTCGAGAAAAGCCTCTTTGACAGATACCATTAAAATGCAAATTAAATCATAAATGAATCAGAGAAAAGATCGTATCTCTCCCAAGCTGCGCCTCACGACACTGGCAGCGACGCCTCTGAAGAACGGCTCTAAAAATGCTACTCGATGTCCCTGTGTCCTGGACAATGGATGGCCGGCTCCGCTTTCAGCAAAATACCAGCCTCGTAGGGGTCAACGAAAAGACGTTTGCACCTTTTGGCGACAATTAAGATTGAGGTTGGGTTTGCACCTCACTTTAATTACTAATAGATTAATCCAAGTCTAAAAGACCATCTGTAATTAGCATTTTGTTGATTGATTTCTAGCACAGAAATGACCCTGAGGATGCTGTTTGTAATCAGTTTATAGCTAATTGGCTTTCTTTCATTAAAATATAAAGAGACATCCATAAAAAAGTGGCCGGGGTGAACAGGACATCAAGGACAGCGGCCCCACTCCCCGTCACAGGGCCCCGCTGTGGTTTTCACGGAAATCTCATTATTCGGTGGATTCGAGCTGTGACCTCTAAGGGAGGCCTGTGGGTGTCTTCCAGACATCGATCGCCGGAGGGGACGGCCGCCCTGGCACGCAGGAGGCTGCTGATATATCGTTGACAGAAACAGCGTCGGTAGACAGTAATTAAAGACTCGCACATGGCTCAAAAAAGGAAAAATATTCAGAGACTGCAATTAAAGCTGCCTCAGTGACAATGCCTAATTAGGTGTAATCCTTCCTGCTCTGGAAGGAAACAAAACAGAACAATCCCCAGAGAGGCGGCCCCAGGGGGAAGCGTCCTGCTCCTGCACCGGGCTGCCCAGCCCCGGCTCCGCACGTCCGCGTGGCCGCCAGTCTCCGCCATGCTGCCCTTTTCCCCTGCTCACCGGGAAGTCGCCTGGGGAGGCCTCTCCAAGCGTCACGGACAGCGCCTTTGTGTCCGGCGGGGACTTCTGGGAGAGCCCCTCCCCCTGCTGCCCAGTCCCCTCCACCAATGCTCCCACCCCGGGCCCCTCGGCCCCTCGGCCCAGCACCGGGGCGCCCCTGCTCTCCCCGCAAGCTGCACATTCGCGGTGTGAGCAGCAGGCCAGGGTGCTGTCCCCACCTGCCCCCACAGGGCCTGGAAGCACGCGGACAGCGCAGAGGCCCGTCTCTGACAGGCCGAGGGCACGACGGGAAATGGTGTCCCTCTGTCCTCGGGGCAGGGCCCGTGCTGGCTGCCTGAGTTTCTGGAGGAGGGACAAGAGGAACAAGTGAGCGGCCAGCGGCCACGCTGCACTGGGAGGCCAGCCACCGCAGACCCCGCGACTCCAGGTGGAGGCCTCAGGTGCGCCGCCTGGCGTCGTGGGACTGAGGGCTGGCGGGCCATGCGCTAGGTCTGCAGGTCACTGCAGGCTGCACCTTGGGTGCTGACCCCAGCCCCTCACCAAGTGCCCCGGGGCGAGTCCCTGCTCACTCGGCCATCCAGGGACCGGGGTCCTGGGGGGGGAGGGGGTCACTCGCTTTTGGCCAACCACTGTTCACCTGAGTGTGACATCTGAGGGACAAGAGGACAGCCACCCTGTGCTCACCCACGGGGTGCAGGCCTGGATGGGTGTCCCGCGGCCCTAACAAAGTACCGAAATGGCCTTCAAACAAGGAGACGCCTGGTCTGGACAGAAGGTAGAACGGGCCTGTGGGCACCAGGAGACCCAGCTCAGGCCCTCGGCCAGGTCACCTGCCGTCCTCGCATCCCTGGGCCTTGGCCTTAGAGTCAGATGAGGCTTCTGCAGGGTCCATGTCACACAGGTTCGGGGCTGCCGTCCACTCCCGGGCGCACCTGTCCACACCTCTGCTGGGCCTGCCCCCTCGGAGGCTCGGCCCTCACCGCCGTCCACCACGTCACCGTCCAGAGTCCAGCTTTCCTTCCCCTCCTGACTGCATCTGTGCACACTTTACAAGACGGCCGCCACCTACGAACTCTTCTCACTAAAGCCGTTGTTGTTGAGAGGATTTCTTCAATTCGCAGCTGGGCCTAATGCGGGAACGTCAGGAAAATTGCAGTCATTTGCATATTAATTTAGAAGAGGGGAAACATTGTGATACTGGGTGTCCTAACCCAAAAGAAGGCTCTAATTCGTTTCCCAGAGACTCGTGTCTTTTGATGATATGCTTTCCTCTTTGTGCCCTTGTGAAATGAGTCTTAAACAGTGTGTGTGCACGTGCACGCCTGTCTCAGCACGTGTGTCTGAGTGTGTGCATGTGTGTGCCTGAGCGTGTGTGTGTAAGCATGTGTGTGTCTGAGTGTGTGCGTTGTGTGCCTGAGCGTGTGTGTGTCTAAGCATGTGTGTCTGAGCGTGCGTGTGTGCCTGAGCATGTGCGTGTGTGTCTGAGTGTGTTTTTGAGCATGTGTGTGTCTGAGCGTGTGTGTGTCTAAGCATGTGTGTTTTTGAGCATGAGGGTGCCTGAGCATGTGTGTGCCTGAGCATGTGCGTGTGTCTCAGCATTATGTGTCTGAGCATGTGCGTGTCTGAGTGTGTCTGAGCATGTGTGTGTCTGAGCGTGTGTGTGTGTCTGAGCGTGTGTGTGTCTAAGCATGTGTGCCTGAGCATGTGCATGTGTGTCTGAGTGTGTCTGAGCATGTGTGTGTCTGAGTGTGTGTGTGTCTGAGCGTGTGCATGTGTGTGCTTGAGCGTTGTGTGTGAGTGTATGTGTGAGCATGTGTGTGTCTGAGTGTGTGTGTCTGAGCGTGTGCATGTGTGTGCCTGAGCATGTGTGTGTCTGAGTGTTGTGTGTGAGCATATGTGTGAGCATGTGTGTGTCTGAGTGTGTCTGAGCGTGTGTGTGTGTGTCTGAGCGTGTGTGTGTGTCTGAGCATTATGTGTCTGAGCACGTGCGTGTGTGTGTCTGAGCGTGTGTGTGTCTGAGCATGTGTGTGTCTGAGCGTGTGTGTGTCTGAGCGTGTGCGTGCGTGTGGATGACGGTGCTTTCCTGCGTCAGGTCCGTGTACTGACTGCTTGGAGACTGTTGATGTGTCTGCCCGCTCCTGCCCGGTTAGTCCCTTCCACTCTGAGTTCTAGTGAGTCTCACGACAGAGCCCGCGAGACTCCAGGGTCACACACGCCACCTCAGCAGAGGAGACGAGCGGCCTGTCCTCACGCTCCGGGCACGGGGCCCGAGCGCGCGTTTGAGGGCAGACAGAAGCCCGTGAGTCTGATTTTAGCGGAAATGCTTTCGGCGTAACCGTTTGAGTAAGGGTGTGAGGTGCCCCCCCGTTGTCTGGAGTTGCGGTCGGCGTGTCGCTCGCGGTCGGCGTGACGCTCGTGGCCGTGGGTCCACGGATGCACTGGGTTGACGCGTGTCGTGCCGACAGCCCTCCGGTTTGGAATTGCCCTGGTGTGGCCGCAGGCCCGTTTCTCTGTGACATGTTGGTGCTGCCTGCCTGCCTGCCTGCCTGGGGCATTCTCGCCGGGAGCCGGGGCCCCGGGTTCGTTCCCTAGTTTTCACTGAGACATTTTTGCTCCCATCAGACCGTGGTGGCAAAGGCAGGCTGGCTCTCCCCGTCTGAGGGGCCTCTGTCGTCTCCAGAGACGTGGACAGCTGAGCCAGCGCCGCACGGGCTGTCCCGCGAGGTGGGGCTGCCGGGCCGCTCCCCGCCCGGCGCGACCAGCCCAGCCTCAGCTCCCTACGGGCACCCTCCCTGCAGCCTCGCCTCCGCACCCGCCGCTGTGGGAGCCCCCTGCTCCCGCGGGCACTCCGGCCCCCGTCTGTGACATCGCCCCTGCTGCTCGCCCACGGCGTCCGGCTTCCGGAGACCAGCACTCCGCTCTTTCCGGTTTGTCCTGTTTGGCTTTTACTTCGTAGTCTTTGAGATCGATTTATTCCCCTTACACTCTTAAGAGCGGTACCTGCTGATTCATTTATCTGCGACTTTCTGTGGGGAAGCCCTGTGCATGCGCCTGACCTGCCCGGCTGCCAGGGCTCCCCGCCTGGGTCTCCTCTCCGTTCGCCTGCTTGGGGGTCACTGCGTGAGCGAGCCTGCAGTTCCTGCAGCCAGAACAGCCCGGCGTCTTCCCTGTCCCTCGGACTGGCTCCTCCGGCAGCAGGTCCGGTCCTCCGGGCCCCCCCGGCCAGGCCGTCTCCACGCCACACCCCTGCCAGGGGCACAGCACTGCCAAGCGCCCCGTCGTGACCTAGGAACTAGCAGCTCGAGTGGGGAGAGGGCATAAAGGAAACACTTGTCAGTCCACAAACTGCACAGAAAGCAGAGGTGATGCCGTGACAGCTCAGGTGTTAAGTCTGCGGCTGCTGCACCGTTTGCATAAACCCAAGGACGCAGGTTCAAGACCGGGGCTGGGGGAACCACCAAGATAAACAATCAAGTAAAGACATCTTCCTCCTCTCTCCTGCCCGCCTGCCCATTTGTCTTTATTCCTGCCTACTTCCTTCCTCCAAAACAAGTCATATAAATCTCAGAGGAAAATGGAAAATCGTACGTTGGCAATTACAGCTCAAATATTTTAGCTGACGAAATAATCCAACTAAATATCTTAGGCAGAAATCAAACAAATAGATAAAGCAGTATAATGCATAAAACGTGTGATTCAAATGTTAAGAACACAGACGCCGTATAAGGATGAAAAACACTCCACGCAAACGCCAGCCGAGAGCAAACCTATAGAGCTGGATTCATACCCAGCAAGGCAGACTTTAAGGGCAAGACGCATTAACAAGAAACAAAAAGGACATTTTGTAGCAGTGAAAATGTCCGTCTACCAGGAATACCCAACACAATTCAACCGCACGCCTCAAACAAACGATCATAAAAGGTATAAATAAAAAACGGCGGAGTTAAAAGGAGAATCGATACGTGACCAGCAGGAACGAGACTCTTTAACAGCCGTCTCTGGGTGCCTGAGACAGAAAGCGTGAATAATGCCGACCACGAGCCGAGAACCGAAGCCGGGGCCGCGCGGCCCGGGGCCTCTGGGCAAACAAAGTTTTGTCGGAACCGGTGCCGCGTGTTTGCTTCCTCCCAGCGGGGCGGGCACTGTCACCACAGAGCCAGCAGCCGTGACAGAGGCTTGTGGCTGACAAGACTGACAAGACCGCAGACCCCAAGGACGACCTGGTCACACAATGAAGGTCTGGGCAGACGTGTCCCTCCAGCCCCGTCGTGAGCTCACAGGGACACGTGTGGGCCCTGCAGAAGTAGCCGTAACGTGAAAATTTCAGTGAATCCCGCTTGCTTTCTGACCCCAGCAGAATTAACCCAGAAGTGAGTAGGTTAAAGAAATCTGGAAAAATGCCTCCATGCTTGGAAGCTACTTATCGCAGTATTAGATGATCTATAAGGCAAAAAAGAAAAAAAAAAAAAAAAAAGACCAAAAAGCAATTAGAAGATATGTTAAACAAATGATCATAAAATGTGCTAAAAACCCAGAATTTGACAGCGTTTAAACACTGCTGTCTTCTTCCCCACGTCGTGGACGGTGTGGCCGGGTCAGCGCAGCCCGGAGCCCGAGGCGTTGGGAGGAGTCGGGAGGGAGCCGCTTCCCGGGAGGTGTCCTGCCAGAGCGAACTGGGGCTGGGCAGGGTCATCGGGTCGGCCAGTGGGGCCCCAAGCGGCACTGGCCAGCGATGCCCATCAGCCGGGCCAAGGTCCGCTCTGGGAGAGAGGCTAACGGTCAGGTTTGGGACGTGGGTCAAACACAGGCGACTCCTTTGGGGCCTGCTGTCTTGTCGTTAATAAGTGAGCTTACTTACAGCTAAGCCAGTGATTAGAAGGAAATGCAGTTCCTTGTGCACTGACTCGGCCCAGACTGAAGCCTGAAAGGCAGCCACCCAGCCCATGTCTCAAAAGCCGAAACCACAGAGCAAATTAGAGGCAAACGACTACGGCAGGAAGGGCACCGGCAACGGGCAGGGACAGAGGCCCGTCAGGCCTCGGGGAGCGGCCCTGCCCGCAGCTCTCGGACAAAAGTCGCCCATCGCTGACCCAGCAGGCGGGGAGGGCGCAGCCGCACGCGGACAGGAGGGGCAGGAAGTGGGAGCTCGGACTTGTCCGCGGGCCTCGAGAAAACCCGGGAACCCGGCCACTTACTCCAGCATCTGACGGCGCTGCTGAGACAAGAGAACGAAGGTCCAGGCCGGCGACGCGAGGAAGCTAGCGCGGAGCAGACGGATCTGAAAGCGTGGGCATCTACAAATGCACCGAATCCGCGTGGAAACCGCCTCCGACAGTTCACAGCCGTGTCGCCACGGCGCCTGGTGACGCCCTGACTCCTCTTGGAAATGACAGCGGACCCAGACCCTCCCCAGAGGGACCCGCCTTCCACGGAAGGACCCGCCCCTCCCCAAAAGGACCCGCCCCTCCCCAAAAGGAC
>RJWH01011053.1:0-13853 GCA_004363575.1 Solenodon paradoxus | reverse complement strand
GTGAGTAACAACCCATTAACCAATCCTTAGCAAAGTCTGGCTCACAGGAACTCTGTTGGTTTATTTTCTTTGGGAAATGCGTTCCCAAGTTCCTGGGCCCTTGGGCTTTTCGTTTTCATGAAGCCTGTGGTCACTCGTCCTACTGGGTGTCGACTGTTCTCTGGAACCAACAGCCATGTGTCTCTTTGCGATGCTGCTTCCCTCCGCTCACTGAGCTTCCAGAAGGAGCAAACACGGGCGGCTTTGTCCCCTTGCAGATATTTGGCTATGAGGCCTGCTTTTGCTGTCTATTTGAAGAAGGGCTGGGAGCTGGCTTCCAGCGTGTTTTCAGAAACAGCAGGATTGTCAGGTGAGATTGTCTGGAGGAGACCTTATGTGTATCCATTTCATCCTCTGTGCGTTCCTCCTCCAGCCCTGGTCTCTCCTCTCCCCCACCTCTCTCCACTGAGGAACTAGGGTGTCTCCTTGGCTTCCTGTTCCTGGTGGCCAAGAATGTCGTGGCCTCTGCTTCCATCTCAGCTGATCTGCACACCTTCTGTCCTGTTGGCTCAGTCCTCATGAGGTCATCCAAAGAATGGCTATGTCCATGTCAGTGGAGCTAATGGGTATAATGCATCACCCCATCTGTCAACTCTGCTTCATTAGCACCTTTTGGCCAGACTGGAATCATTACTAATATGGTTGGTTTTAGACCCATGAAAAAGTGTTGAGGAAACGTTTCCCCACCCATTGTCTGGTATGTGCTTCTGACCTATAGCTCTTCTAGCCCTACAGCTGGGTATATAGTGATGGAAAGGCCCAGAAGCTTTACAGAGAAGAGCCCTGGACAGTACTTTATTCAGAGGGGAGCAGGAACGTGGTTTGCCAGGGCAGATCCAAGACTCTGGTTGCTTTGACTTGCTCTTAGATCCCATATTATTATTTATTCAGTAACATTATAAGGAAGCATAACATTTTAATGATTATATGTGTGTGTGCGTGTGTGTATGCGTGTGTGTGTATCTGTCTGTCTGTTTATGTGACATAGGTTGAAAAAAAGACTTCAACAAAGCACCAAACCTGAGAAAGGTTTGGTCAGCCAGGCTGACTGAGCAGGGGTGGAGAAACTCAGTCTTTCACCCCAAAGAACCACAGTCAGGGGCCAAGTCTGTGTGGGAGGGAGCCCCGGGGCTTCCCCAGTTCCAAGTTTCTCTCTAACAAAAGCAAGTACACATAACCCAGAAATGATGAAGGAAAGAAGGGTTAGAATGGCTGTGGACAGTGCACCTCAGAATGATTTATAGACATACTCTGGGGATGGAGCAGAGAGAAATCTCTAACTCTTAGTAGGTCTTCAGACATTCGTGACGACATTACCACCTCAGGGACTCCTTTGATGACGCCCTGCTGGGTCAGACCTCCGTCTTCTACCCTCACATATCAGCCTGCGTTTTCTTTCCTAAGATTTCCATCGTTGGGTATTACCATCTTGTATCGTTTAATGATAAGGCTATGTTGTGAGACAGGCATCATTAGGTGATTTTGTCCTATAATGGAGCATCGTAACATCGTGAGCTAGCCCACTGGGGCCAGCCTCATATAGGTGGTCTCTTGACCAAAATGTAGTAAAGCAATGCATGACTGTCTGTGTAAACTTGCCCAAAGATACCATCATTGTATTTGTGCCACCTCTGTGCTCTCTGAAGGTAGGAATCTTGCTTTGCAAGACCTAGCATGGTGCTAAGAAGCGCATTGAGCATTGGTGGTTACTGATGATTAAGTAGTGGCCTGCTCACCAGAGCTGGTCTTAGTTCACAACTTGGAATAGCGGAAAGTCGATTGGACCTTGGGTAGTGTCATTGAATCATTGGTAATGTTTGTTTGCCTCTTACCTATCTAAATCAGTGGTTCCCATTCAGGAGTGATTGTTCCCTCAGTGAACATTGTGTGATGTCTGCACATACAGATATAGATGTTGATGTTGATGTAGATATAGATATAAATTTATCTATATAGATAGATTTTTGGTGTCATCACTCAAGGTACTGAGAGTCTCTTGACATCTGACATGATCTTCGTGTGTGTACACAAATCTCACATAATTAATGGTCTCAATAGGCCATACCATGATGTCTTATGATGTTGTACATACACATGCTGGAATCCACATTGAATATCCAAAATGGGGAAGGTGAAAACAATGGTAGCTACCTCAAGAGGTTGTACCGAGTGTTAAATAAATATAATTTGAGGAGCCACACAATTTTTTGCTCACGGTATCTGTCCAATGGTTGCCATTATGTGGACTTCACCTCTAAGGAGGCCAGGCCTTAATTATACCTCAAGATGAAGTATTCACCACCATTTACCAAGAGTAAGCTGAGTATGTAAAGTCTATGAATAGAATTAATTATAGAATTTATAATTGCAGTTTCACAAGTTGTATATCAAGCAGTAGGATAACATATAAAAATGTCTAAGGGAGTCAACTGAAATGGACGATGAATTCGAGGAATATTAGTTGTGGTGGTGCTGGAGCCAGTAGTGGTAATCATCATCTTTGTTGACATTGTCCTAGTCACAGCAGTAACGGTGTAAAACCTGCTGCTGTGTCTGTAAGAAGAGTGACTCATCCCGATTGGATTCTGTCTGTTACGTCATGGTTTAGGTTCCAGGAAGTAACTGTTTGTTCTCCAGACATCAATTGACATTGATATTTATGGAAGGAAAGAAGGCATTTTGGTTAGAGGAGGCGCTGAGATATGATATAGACTCAGAAGATACTTCTGAGGCCCACAAGGCCTCCCTAGAACTGGGGTGGAAACTTGGAGATGACAGCAATTTGGGCAAAGGAATTGGGAGTTAATCTGATATTGATCAGTCACCTTCCAGGTGATCCCAGACTTTTCCAACTTTAAGAATCACAGGAATAAATTCATAGATTGATTTGGACAAGGTTTTTCTTCCTAACTTGGTTGTGTTTAATAATGCTTGATTGTGGATAAGAAAGACTGGTTTCTCAACAAACTTAGGGAAGAAAAGTAGGTTGTAAGGCTCGACATTTTCCACAGTGCTATGGAAGCCTAACACCTTTTCACAGTTTCTTCCTCTTCTTTCAATATAATTGCTCTGTGCTCACTGTGAGATTCTGGGAGGCTCAGAAGTCTGGTTTCTGTTTTCTGTTTAATCAGGTACTTAGGGGACAATAGTTGGCTTTTAATATTCCATTCTTTCTCTCTGTCCCTCTCTGTGTCTCTCTCTCTCTCTCTCTCTATTCTGTCTGTCTTTCTCTCCCAACCTATTCTAAAATCTCTTTTAGGTGGCAATCACAGGACTTCAGTTCACACCAAACACAGCATTTTTACATACAAATGGAAGGGTTAATACTTAGTACCTCTCCCACAGGTTTTTCATGAAGGTGAAGTCACGTTAGGCAAAACTATTTACAGACTGTGAAGTGCTGTGCAGTCATAAGATTGGAATGGAATGGTATGATTCTTAGAACTTATTTTAGAAAGAAAAGCACCTTTTAGAAAACACAATTTTTGCTTGATCAATTCATATATAATTTTTAAAGATAAAGTAACTGTTTTCACTGTAAACGCCTGTGCTTATTGAAAGAGAAAGAGAGAGAGAGGATGAGAATGGACAGTGGCGAGAGACCACTGGACTTTGGGTGGTGGGTGTTGTGTTTTATCTATACATTTGATGAACAGTGAACTTGCACTCCTAAAACTCACATAGTGTTGTAAGCCAATGTTACCGCAATAAAAATATAGATTTGAAAAAGAGAGAAACATGAAAGAACATTCCTTTCTTATTTAATAAATCGTATTTCCCCTCTAGCTATGAGTACAGGAGCTAAAGCTCTCATAAGCGTTTAGCTGGGAGAAATGTCTCTGGTTTCTGTTTCTTCTTGGGCAGAACATCAGATTCCCCTGGGGCATTCAAAAAACACTCGTTGGAAAAGGTGGACATGAAGAAATAAAGGCCTGAAAAGCAATCTCATCTTATTTGGGGATTGCAGGAGTATTAATGGAATCGGCCAAGAAAATGAAAACTCGTCCCTGTGGACTCCAGCATCCATCTCAACGCTCACTGTGTCTTTCTGGAGGCAAACTTATCTATTGGGTATCAGGATGTACTTTTCACAACTGAGTCAGAAGACAGCTGGTACTGTCCCTGGCAAGGGGAAGAAGAAGGGACAGCTATTTACTGCCAGAGTCAGTTAGAATTAAGCACCCTGAGCCTCCACTCTCCCAGAACTCAGCCCACTTGAGATGGTTTAAAAATGTATCTACTGAATCCTCGGTACTCATCCTTTGAATTGGCCTTGACTTAGTGGTTTGCGTTGACTGGAATTAATGGTGTGTGACTCAAATAAGCTAGAAAAGCATTGGATGTCGTGTTCCCTCATGGCTAACTCTCTCTGGAGGCGTGATCTGCCATGCTGTGAGCAGGCCTGTGGACAGGTCAACAGAACAAGGAACCCTGGTGTAGCCACTGAGTAACTATGAGTAAACACTGAGTAACTGTTTTATTTGTATTAGTGTTTTTAATTTTTTTGAAGGAACATTGCATTGAGCATTACATAGGTTTAAGACATACCATTGTAAATACAGCACCTCTTTATACGTCATTAAGTTCATCAATAGTGCAGTTCTATCCTTCACTGTATAATTGAGCCCTTTGACCTGATTTGAGCACCTCTCCTTCCTCTCCCTTCCCTTCTGGTAACCACTAATTTGACTCTGCAGATTAAAAGTGTATCTTGTTTATTTGTGTTCATTGGTTTGTCTAATTTCTCTATATGCTACAGATGAGTGAAATCATACAATCTTGGACTTTCTCCTTCTAATTTATCTCCCTGAGGCAGTTCCTTCTAGTTCAATTCAATTCTAATCCAATTCAAGGGCTTTTTTATACAAGGTGTTTCTATGAAAAGATTTGAACTTTCCACAGTAGCTTTTTATTTACTGAGTTAATAAAAAGTCTTAAATTTTTTAGAGCAGTTTTATATTCACAACAAAATTGAAGGGAAGGTAGAGATTTCTCATATCACTTGTTCCCTCACATGCACTTTATGAATCTATATTAATGTATAATTGAATGTATCCACCATTAAAATGTCATACTAAGTAGTTTTTATGTCCTAAAAATCTCATGTGCGCTACCTTTTTGTCCCTCCCTCAACCTACAACCGCCTGAAAAAACTAGCCTATCAACTCCATGCTTTACCTCCAGAGTGTCAGGAAGTTAGATTTATATCCTATATGGCCTTTTCAGATTGGCTTCCTTCACTTCGTCATGTAAGTTTCCTTTAAGTCTTTTTGTGGCTTGATAGCTAATTTCCTTTGGCTGCCCAATAATATCCTATTGTTGGATTGTTGCATACTTCATCATTCACCTACTGAAGGACATCTTGGTTGCTTCCAAATTTTGACAGTTTTGAATAATGCTGATACATTCATCTGCGTGCAGGATTTTGGGGGGGGCCATGTGTTTTCCACAAGAAGCACGATCACTGGATTAGAAAAGTGTAGATGAAACCACCAAACCAAAGTGGCTATAACCTTTTCCTTTACCAGCAGCAATGAAGGTGGCTGGACATCCTTGTCAACATTTGAGTTTGTTGCCAGGATCCTGGATTTGGGCCCTTCTAAAAGGCATATAATTGTATCCCATTGTTGTTTCAATTTGCGTGTCACTAATGACGGGGGGATGTGGGACCTCTTTTCAAAGAGGTTATGAATCACCTGGAAATCTTCTTTGGTGAAATAAATGCCTGTTAAGCTCTTCAGTCTATCTTTAATGGGGTGGTTTGCTGTTGTTGAATTTTAAGAGATCTTTGTTAAAATGTTTTGCATACAGTCCTGTATCAGATGTCTTTTGCAAATATTTTCTCCCGTTCTGTGACTTGTCTGCCTATATTCATGATACCTGTGACTTTAAAAAAAAAAAAAAAGTGACTCATTTCTCACAGGCAGAATGTGAGCCTGGGAACTCACAGTGACATTATTGCAGCAAGTATTTTTCTGCACAGCTGTTAGATCGTAGGCATGGTTAGACATTTTGGATCAAACAGGACAAGATGCTTCCCTCTTTCATTCAGCATCGGCCAACTAGTCTGATTTTCCTTTACCTCTTGACTAAATGTCTAGAAATTCTAAAACTGTCTTGTCATAAATTTATATCACCTCCCTCTCCAATTTTATTTACCCTCACATTATAGGGGAATAGTCTATGAGAGAAAAAGAGATGGCGCGCCCTGTGGAGCAGTAGCTAAAATCAGTCGCCTCTGAAGGACGCAGCCCACATACCCTTTGGTGTGAACAACTGAAATGGAAATAAAATAAAATTCTCCTTTCTCCTCTCTCTCCCGACTGCCTAAATGTCTTCATTCTTGCATGTACCTTTCTTTTGAGAGAGAGAGAGAGAGAGAGAGAGAGAGAGAGAGAGAGAGAGAGAGAGAGAGAAATAGAGAGAAGATGTCATATTCTTTTTTCTTAGAGCATAGGAGTGTCAGATGATGAGAGAAATCAAAAATTGCATCCTTGTATGAATGCTTTATTTTTATGAAGTCAGATGGAATATCACCAGTTTGCTTACAAAAACATTGCATAGTCCTCTTAAAAAACATAATAGCAATATATAATAAATATCTCATATAATCATACCCAAAATGCTAGAAATCGCAAGTTTCTTTCTAACCATTCTCTCCCTCTGTGTGTTCCTCACCCTCTCGGTGTGTGTGTGTGTGTCTGTGCTGAGTATGTGTATATACACAGATGCGGATATAATATTCTAATGGACCCTTGCATTGGCACAGTGCTTCCTGTTTCAAGCTTTGTCGTAAACCATTTCCAGTTGCTCAGTAGACGGATGGGCTGTGAAGTCTTTAGAGCACAAAGTGCATCTTAGACATTTTCCATGTCTATCATCAAGTCTCCCATGAACATGGATCTAATCCTTGTTTCATGTATGATTCTTACTGGATATGGAATAAAAGAATGCAGAGAGAAAGCTTATTCACATCATATACTGGTTCTCAATGGATTCTGCACCTGTTACCATTTTCAACATGGTGGAACTTCCTCTTCTCTCTGAAGACCCGTGATCTCTTCTGGGAAGATACGGTGTGTGGAGACAACATGGACCAAACCTAGGAGACCAGACTGTACTTGCTGCTTGATCCCATGCAGTTTTGGAAAAACCATAGTGTCCTTTTATCCAGAGCTGATCGAAGATCAGATCCAGGGCAAGTGAAAGAGGGTGGGAGAAAGACCCCATCACTGGAGTCTGGAGTGTGAAAGAGCACAGTCCTTTGCATTTTCAGTGTGTTGACTGCAGACAGTATATAGAGCGGAAAAAGTTTGACTTTTTAAGTTTCCTTGACAAGAAAGCTGTTTCTGAAGTCACATCAATGCCATCTGTTCAGTCACTCGTCCTTACCAGTCAGAAACTGTCTGCACTTGTCACTTTTTTTTAAGAAAGGCCCTGACATAGAGCAACTTTATTCTAATCATGGCCACACTCAATGCGACAGCTTCAGGATCGCTGTGTGTCCATTGTACATGCTCGGATACATCATTTATCACCCACCATTTCTCTTTGGGCAACGCTGCTAGAGTCTCACCTTCTTTTAACCCAATTTCTGGGGAGCAAGAAAAAACATATTAAACACATCACAGTTTTCTCATTCTCTGTGGATAGTGTGAGAAGAGTTATTACAGAAACAAACACCATTTATTTGTTAGGAGAGGAAGAAAAGGCAACGCAAAATAATATCCAAAGAGAGGGCGCACACAGGGAATTGATTTGAAAAATGCATTTTTCTCCTTGCACCCCGTGTTCCCAGAGAAACAGATAACATTCATCCAGTAGGTTTTGTTGACAT
Organism: Solenodon paradoxus; assembly: GCA_004363575.1. NCBI lineage: Eukaryota > Metazoa > Chordata > Mammalia > Eulipotyphla > Solenodontidae > Solenodon > Solenodon paradoxus. The sequence goes on along the minus strand of RJWH01011053.1, from coordinate 5,977 downwards.
TTGCAAAACACCGTAAAATGCAATTAAAATTTTTTTTAAATAATTTCCATTTAAGTGAGAGCCTTTCTCTCTGAAACCTTAGCAACCCGCCTCAGGTCTTCTCTGTTAGATGATAACCCATTTTTACAGGGGAGAGGTTGAACCTCCTTGTTTTGACTTGTAGTTCCCTAATACTGAGAGATGCCAAGCATTTTATCATGTGCCTGTTGGCCATCTGTATGTCTTTTTGAGGAAGTGTCTGTTTAGATTCTCCATCTGTTTTTAAGGGAGGTGTGTATTTTTATGTTACCAAATTTGAGTTATTTCTGTATTTTGGATATTGACCCTTATTAGATGTATGATAAGCAAATATCTTCTCCCATTCCGTAGGTTGTCTCTTTGTTTTGATGGTAATTATTTTTCTGTGTAGAAGTTTGTTTTTGTTTTGTTTTGTTTTCAGTTTGACGTGGGTCCCATTTGTTTAATTTTGCTTTTCTTTCCCTTGTCTTTGGAGTTGAATCCCCAAAGATATCTCTAAGGCCGACATCATATTGTCTTTTCTTATGTATTGCGTGGTTTCAGGTCTTTCATCCAATTTTAAATGTTCTATAAATAATGATGTGTAAACTGAATCTTCTAATTATATCAACATAGCTTTAAAGAGACTAAAGATCAGAGAGGGACAGAACTGAATGGTCTATTCAATTTGCGGTGCTTGACAAATATCACATAACATTATTAGCACTTCCTATTTCTTGAATGTGTATTATGGCTCAAGTATTCTGTTTTCTTTATGTATGTTACTTCATGTAATACTTGCATCCACCCTGTGAAGCATTATTCTCTCTTTTTGCATAAGGGGAGAATGAGTCTCAGAGCCACCAGGTGTTATTCAGGGCCACGGTAAAGGAAGCTCATTCACTTGTAAACTTTCTACGTAGACAGTTAGGTAACTCAGTGCCTATTTTTTTGGAGGTGTAGGCACACAAACATGTATGTGCTCATGGGCTGGTGGGCTGATCAGGGGAAATGGTGCAAATGGACTTTGACTACAGCCTTTCGTAAAGCAGTCTCTATTGAGACCTAAAAGGAGGGAGCTCCCAGGTATGGCAAAAACACTTGTCACACACGGGTTGTTGAAATCAAGAATTCTCTGGCTAAATTTATTCTTGGGAGAGGTGCCTATTGCTCAGTCACATAGCTGCCTAAAAAAAAAGGACAAGCAGAGATTGTCTCTCAAAATTTCCTTGTGTTCTCATTTCGTAATCCTCCTGGCAGGAGATGAGGACCTTGGATGAGTTCTAACCAATGTCTCTGAGAGGTGACTTGTGTGAATTCCAGGCGGAGACAGAAGAAAGGACATTTGTGACAAAGGGTGAACTTCTCATAAGACCTGTAGTTTGTTTATTAATAACATGCCAATGTGATTTTTATTGCAGATTTAAAATAGAGCAGCACGCTTAATGACATTAGCAGTCATAATAGTAGTATTTATAGTATTGGTAACAGCAAAGCGAGTGTTTACTAAGTTCCAAACACTGCAAGCACGAAGCCCAAATTATATTTAGAGAACTTACCATGTTTTATTTGGTTGTCACTTGATAATGTCCAATGAAGATAAAATTATGGCCATGAGTATAAGATATATGTAGGTGATAGATATAGATATTTATGCACCTCTAATTATTAGATGGCTCCTAATTTCTGAGTATAAAAGTAAACCATATTTGCTGTATATTAAGACCATATATATAGATAAAAAGAACAAAACGAAATGGCCATTCGAAGTCTTCCCTCTTCCTCTCTTTATTCCTCATACCTCAAACATGGCATACTTTGTAGAGATCACACTCTGTAATTTAGCATAAACCCTTCCATATTTTTAAATATCTATTTATTATGCAATGTTTCTATAAAGAGGATGCGTATGTGTTTTTAATGTATGGAACGTGGTTACATTTTCCACATGTAACTCTGTGGTGTCTCTTCCCTTCCGCAGTAGATTATGAATAGCTTATATCCCTGAGGTTAAATCCACATCATTGCTTTGGGTGCTAGACGGTGACCCAGTCCTGGATGCCCTGTGCTTATAATGATGGGTCTTTTCTCAATGACCGCTGTTGAGTTCATGGCTTTAGCACAATTACAGCAATGCATATAGATGTGTATCATCTCCCATGCATATGTGTGTTTAGACCCAAACACACAGATATTTCCACATCCTTTATATACTTGTGTGGATGATACGTCATGCTGCAGTCGACCTTTAAAGAAGAGGATCATAGTAGATTGTGGAAGTTATTTTCTGTTTATGACAGAAGTGGCATGTCCTTTCATGTGGGAAATAATTGATCTGTGAGTAATTTTTGTTGGACTAAATAAGCATCTAAATTAAATCCATCTTTAAATTAGATACAAGCAAGTAAATGTGAAAACAATTAAAACAGAAAATCTATTAAAATGTGTAAGGATAGTTTTTTAATAGGTTTTATTAAGAAATACTGCGTTTTAACATTAACTTGTTTTGAGGTATACATAATAGCAACTTTACCTCTGTATTTAGCACAGTAAGTTTACCACTATTTCCTTTTAATCCCCTTTACTCCATTTCCTCCCATCCTCTCCCAACACTTACACTTTTTTTTTTTTTTTTTTTTTTTAAGGACAGGCACAGGCAGAAATAAAGGTGAGTAGGCAGGTGGGAAGAGAGAGGAAGAAGAGTCATTTATTCATTTTATTTAGTTGTTCATCTTGGTTGTTCCCCCCAATCCTGCACCCTTGGGATGTATGTGGACCACGTCTGGTGGTCTTATCCGCTAGGCCACCAGGGTATGCCCTCTTTGATACTCTTTGATTTCCCTTGCCCTGCCACCCCTCACTAGGAGTCTATTATTATTTGAATTAGTTCTCACTTTTCTTAAGCCTAGTATTGTTTAATGTATGCCATTCGTTTTCTGTCTCTATACACATCATACGAGTGTTATCATACAATGTAAATAATTTTTAAACACTTTTGTGGGAAGAGTTTCTGAAGGAATTCCACGTCTGAGCACAGGAATTTCATCCTTTAGATGCTGGTTAGCTTGGCTTCATCATCAACAACCCCAAGCAACCTCAGTCAACGAGGTCACACTTGGCTGCAATCCAGGCTCACGTTTATAGCCAGAGTCTAGAAATTTTATAGAAATCAGAGGTATTTTTGCAAGCACGTCATGCTGATGTTTTTGACCATAAATTTATCAGGGTGGAGAACCACAAATTTTGTGGTTAGAATGATTTAAACTGTTATTCAGAAAAACGGCTTTGTTTCTCCGTACCTATCCATTTTTATTTTGGAACAAATTGGTCAGGTCAGGATTATCATTAGTTCTGAAAAAAAATTGAGACAATTACTCTTTGCCAAGTTATATGAAAACAAAATATAATATAATAAAACACTTGTTTGGGAAGCCTGACTTTCAGTTCGTCACTATTTACCTCTCCTTTTTGGTCACATTTATGGATCTTCTAGTAGCCCCCCATCGTTTTCTGGAGAATTAAGCATTTGACTTATAGCTGAGGGGGGGACAGAATGTGTGCCCCTAAAATACGTCATTTTGATATTTGTTTGGGCCTGAAGGCAATTTTTCATTCTTCCTGAACTGCCTAAAAACATTTAGAGAGAGGGTCTGGAAGAAGAGAGTTAACTTTATGTCAGAAAGTCATATCTACATGCCATGAACATTTGTTCTTCTCCCCTGCCTGTGAACTTTCTCCCCTAGTCTCTACTCCATTCTTCCCGCTCCGGATGGCACACCAGTCTCAACTGCCTGGCATACCTTGGGTGTCTTGTCTTTGGAGTTTTCATGAGTATGGAAGCAAATGTATTTTTCTCCCGTTTATCTGTCTTATGTCCATTTAAGTATTTGAGCTGCCAAGAAGAGAAGGGAAACGTTCATCCTTCTTTCCACAGCCTTGTTCTTCACCCTTATTTCTAGAAAAATTCTGTTTCTTCAACATCACTGTGGATCACTCAGGCAACAAAATGACGTGGGTCTTTTGAACAGAATCATTTTGAATGAACTTTGACCTTCAGAACGTCAGTATCCTGGACCTAGCTGTTACCTGGCTTCTTTTCGTGTAATAGTCTATGCTTGTTCTTTCATTTATTTCTTTCATCTATTCCTTAGTGCCAACTAAAGTCCATGACTTCCCAAATATTTCTTCATGAGTTGGATCTTGTTCCACTTCCTAAGAATTGCTTGGGAGATTGTTAAAACTATACTCTTTATTATCTAAAAACATAATCTTCTTTCTTATCTCTAATATTTGGATCCAGTAGTCATAGAATCTCATTCTATAGATCTGGACTGGTGCCTGGGAATCTGTATAGTTGAGATTTATTCTAGGACTTCACAACCATCTCCATCAGTTTTCTGCCTTCACTTTCCTTCCTAGACCTTATGAGTCATTAGTAACAGTATAATCTTCCTGACGCACCACCTACACACCTCATCACATGTGCACCAATTTCTTGCTCCTACTTCCGTCATAATGTTAAAGGTCCATTTCCTTCATTTCTGCACTGGATTACGCTGCTTTCTATCTTCTTAAGAACCTAGATCATTTGGTAACATTTATTTTTTTGTGTTTAAACTTTTCTGATTCTCAGTAGTGTTTAAACCTTTGACATGATCTCCTGTCATTCAAAGATAAAAGCTTTCCTTCCTCTCTTTGGGACCCCCTAGAACTTTTTCTTATTTCTCGTCTTCCCTTTACAACCAGGTGTCTTAAAGGAGTGTTGTCTACACATGTCATCTCCATTTTACAACTTTTCGCTTATGCTTCAGACAACCACAATCTGATGTCTGCCTCCTCCACTCAGCTGAAATTGTTCTGGATAAAATCACCACTTACTACTTTGCTGCCAACTTTAACGAAAATTTCTCAATCCTAGTTTTGGTTAATCTCTGTGCAGAGTGGATCTGTTCCGTGACCAGTTGCTGGATTACACTCTACTTTGGAGAGGTGAGGATGCTCTTCCATCACACCCTTCTTGCTCTGTCCTTCCGGGCTTCCTTTCTGGAATATTTTCTCTGCTTTCCTCATAGTTACATTCTCTTTTCTTTATCCATTCTAAATGCTTAGTATAAGTGTCCATTCCCTGATCTCCATGGATTATTTTATATCCTAACAATCAAGCTTTATTTCCAGTCTTTATCTCTGTCCTTGGTTCCAATATAAATATTTAAGTGTGTGCTTCACATCACATCTGTGTTGTAATACTACTGTCATGTTTATATTCCTATACTATATTTCTATAATTGAGAAATAGCCATCATCCAGGATCTCTGATTATTTGAATGGTCTCACCCTTATAAAGTAGGTTCAAATGTTTATTCTCACTTAAAGATTAAACTGAGACTTACATATATATTTAACCAAGTATTCAACCTACACAGTAGAATTCAGACATACTTAATTCCCCAGGCTGCTCTATTAGCCATTTTTATACTCCTTCTAATGAGAGATATGCAGAGTTCTCCACAAAAACTAAAATCCAACAGGTCCTAACTGAAATCATTCTTTTGATTTACTATTGCAATAATTTTTCCATTTTCTACTAATACACACAAGAAAATGGACTTCTTGTCTTAGAAACAATATCTAATGAATCGCACATTTTTGTAACTTTGACTTGAAAACACACTTTCCCTCTGTTCAAAGTATCATTATCACTCCCTGAAGCAGGGCACCAGCTTCCAAAATGATGCCCCATCACAAGTCTTGGCCGCTCCAGTCTGAGTGATTTTCTGAAGTCATATCCTCTCCTATCACTCCCTTGCTTACTTAAAGCCTGTCAGTGCTATTCCACTGCCCTCAGGGTAAAGGCAAACTCCTCAAAGGAGCAGGCAAGGTTATTCATGACCTGGCATCTCCTTAAACTGAGAAGAGGCAGAAGGCGCAATCCCAGACGGCTTTTAAGGGGGCAGTCGCTGGCTAGCACGGAAGTGGGGTG